>OX578145.1:104848341-105028341 GCA_951213105.1 Amaurobius ferox | reverse complement strand
TCACCTAAGCACTCATCCATTTATTAGTAAACATTTTTATAATGTCCTAAAGCTCTAGTATTCATACCATCTTCTAATATAAATCTTTTATCATCTTTTGCTGATAAAGCTATCTTGTTCACTTGAATTGAATACAATTCATGTTTCTTACTTCTAATTAAATTCTGTGTTCTATATTGATCTTTTTTATTTAATAAACAGTCTTTATAATCCTCAAATGATATTCTGTTTTTAACGGTACTAGTCTTAGTACTTTTAGACCTCTTAATCTCAACATTTTTATGGTCTTCATTTTTATTATTATATTCTTCAACACTCTGTTTTTCTAATTTTATTGAATACATTTTACTTCTTAAACCTACAAATTCTTCCATAATCACACCGTTATTTTCATCTTTCATTTTACCTAATACTTTTTTTATTACATCTAGGCATATTATACAGATTATTTACTTGATAATCAGATGTATCGAAATAATCAATCATAGACTTCATATCTTCATAAAAGTCATCTGTTTTAATATCATATATAAAACTATCTGTATCCATATATAATAACTTAATATTATCTTTATATCTCGGTTTCATAACATTATAATGAAAATCATACATTAAATGTTTAGATAAATCTAATATACTCATACCAACATAAATCGGTTTATTAAAATATAGTTTTGTTTTTTTCATGTGAACAGCTACCAAATTTTCATCAAAACTATTTCTACATTTGAAATTAGGTTTAGCAATTAATTTTTTAACTTGATCATAATTACAACATAATCTTACATCAATTCGTTTTCTTATAGATTTCCTTGTTTTTCCAAATATAGAATTATTCATTAATTTATAAAAATCTTTCTCAAAATCATTAGCAGCTATCTTTCTCATTTCAGTGTTTAAATCTATATATTTTTTTTAACCAATTCGATTGTTTAAATTGCAATACTCTATGTACTCTTACAGCCTTTAAACCCCCGCCTGTTCAGGTGTTCCGTTTTCGGACTTTGCCGTTTTATTCAACTTTTCTGGACTTTAACTGATTTCTTCCATTTTGGGAACTTAGTCGTTTTTTGTGAGTTTTTGGACATAGCCGAATTTCTGCTCACCCTTGGACTTGTGATTTTCTCGCCTGTTCAGGTGTTCCGTTTTCGGACTTAGCCGTATATTTCAACTTTCTGGTCTTAACATTATTTTTGCCCGTTTAGGGACTTAGCCAAATTCCCGAGCTTTTTGGACTTTGCTGTATTTCAGCAGATTCTCGTACTTAAACTTTCTCCAGGTTCCTCGTTCCAGTGTTCTGTTTCTGGACTTAGCCGTATTTTTCAATCTTCTTGGACTTAGCATCTTTTTGGCCTATTTAGGGTCTTAGCCGGATTTTCGTAATTTTTGGGACTCTGCCGTTTTCTGGCAGATTTTCGGACATTTATTTCTTAGCTGATTCTCTGGACTTAGCCGTATCCTCGTTTCTTTTGGTACTTTAACTTTTCAGGTGATTTTCGGGACTTAGTCGTTTTCCCCTTCTTTATTGGACATAGTCGGATTTTTTCAAATTTTTGGGTCTTAGCTTTTCTCCACCTCCTTCTTCACCCTGGCATAGTCGCCACTTGCTTCGGTGTCGCCATATTTTTCGCCATTCCTCGCCGCCACGTTAATTGAGTCTCCCTCCCCTTTTTGTCGCCATATTTTGAGGCAACAAGCCTCCTATCCACTTCACTTTCACTTTTTGTCGCCATTGTCGCCACAAGGATTTTAGCCAAAATGGACCAGTAAACGGCTCTTTTCGCATCTCTCTCTTTCAGCAACGTCTTATTAACCCTCTGGCAAGGTCGCCACACTCCCGGATTTTTGTCGCCACGCCTGGCAACCGGGCTTTTGCTGTTTCGTGGATTTGGTTTTCTCGGTTGAGATCGGCATAACAGCCGGCTTCTTTATTTAGGGTCGCCATAGTCGCCATTGTCGCCACTGGCAACTTCTGGTATTTCGGACCTCCTTAGGATTTCTGTGTGTTTGGTGATATTCCTAGGCACCTAGTCTCCTTTCCTGATAAAGTCGCCTCCTCTCGATATTTTTGCTGCCCCGTGATGTCAAAATCAGACGGGGAATTCCTACTGGTAAAGAAAAAGAAAACGAAAAAGAAAGGGGACCTTCCCAAAACTAGGGTCAATATAGATACCGACGACTCGGATGACTCCGAGGTAAAGGTAATATCCTCTCCGGTAAAGGTAGCCCAAGTGGCAAATGACAAAACTGATGCTAGAGCTCAAAAAGAGACTCAGGACGCTAGGACTCCGGACGGAGTCCAGGATACATCTTCAAAGGAATTGGCTCAGCCCAATGTGTCCAAGGAGAAAGTCATTCAGGAGATTGATGTGGAGGCGGACGCCACCACCTCAAGCAACGAGAATGCAAGGCTAGATGCTTCCAGGTATAACATGGAGGTTCTAGAGAAAGCCAACAAGATCATCGAGGGCATAGTGGTGTTGATGGAAAGGGATACACAGATGAAGCGCCTGACTAAAGATCTAGCGAGCGAACAACTTGGAAACCTGAGAACTCTCATCACCTCTCAGGAAATAAGGATGGTCGAAGCAGCAGCTCAAATCCAACAGACGAAGGACCTAATGAACCTGGTTAAGCAGGGTACGCTGAACTCCGGGATCGGGCTGGCTCAACCTCAGACAAATCAACCAGGAGCTCGCTCCTACTCGGAAGTCACCAGGGCCACAGCTACCATTGTCCTCCACCCAACAGAAGAAGATCGGACTGCCCAGCAGGTTCAAGATCAACTCTGCAACCTGGACTGCCCCAAAGATGTGAACATCAAAAGGGTCATCAGGACAAGGGCCGGAGGCTTAATGATCCGTTGCGGTAATCAAACGGAAGCGTCCAGGCTGAAAGAAACACTGGAAGCCAACAAGGACTTCAAGGAGGGGATAAAGATCTCCCACCAGACTCCCAAGTTGGCAAAGGTGATCTTATTTCATGCCCATGTATCCTCGGATGCACATGACATAAGGGACGCAGTAGCAAGACACCTCAGGTTGGTGGATCCCGGCCTAGTCAGGGTTAAACCCCTAATTAGGGCGACGGCTGAAACCAACCACTGGCCAGTTGAGATACCTGCAGCATTTCTGAACACCGTCCTGGACAGCAGATCCATATGCATCGGCTTCAAGCAATGCCCGGTCAAGAAGTTTTTCTTTATCAACAGGTGCTACCGGTGTCAGCAATTCGGGCACACCCAGAGGTCGTGCGATTCAACATCTCCAAGATGCGGCTACTGCTCGAAGAAACATAATACAAGGGAGTGCCAGCGAGATGAGTGCCAACCAAAATGTGTGAACTGTTTGTCTCACAATAAAAATGCGACACCTGAAGAAAAGATCCCAACAGCTCACCCAGCGTACACTAGGGAATGTCCTGCATTCAAGGCGTTCATCGACAGGCAGAAGAAGGAGGACTTCAGGGCCTACCTTCGGACTGAAGCAGATCGTCTCGATCGCGTCAGACAAGGGACAGCCACGACACAGGTGAGTGGTGAGGAGGCGCAAGAAGCGCAGGCCAGTCTACATAAGTACAACTAATCATGGAGAACGGCCCATCAACATCATCAACGGTTGCATCTTTGAGCTCGTCTCAGCCTACAGGTACATCATCTGACCAGGGAGATTTAAATAATGGGGTTTCTGGAAACACCATGCCCTTGTCAGACCAAAATCGGAATGGTACATCTAACCGCCCATCCATCTCGGCAAATCACGACACTCTGCTAAGATTCACACAGGTAAACCTCAGAAACAGCAGAGCAGCGACTGTGCTTCTTAATGCCTTTCTCCAAGATAACAAAATTAACGTGGCCCTTCTTCAGGATACCTACATCAACCCTAATACAGGCAGACCGATAGGCCTTGGCAATAGCTGGAGATGCCATAAATCATTGAACGATAAGGCAATCATTATAACTAACACTGGCACAACACCCATAAACATACAGAGTATGCAAGAATCAACAGCTATTGTTCTCCAAAATGGAAATGCCAGGCTATCCATAACAAACACGTACGCTCCACCTTCGGCAGACTTTGGAAAAATCCTCCTGGACCTGTCACAGTTACTCGGAGCATTAAGTGGCTCAGTCTTGGTCTGTGGGGATTTCAATGCCCACTCTACACTTTGGGGCTATACAGACATAGATAGAAGAGGCACAGACTTCACTGACTTCCTGCTCTCGCACAACTTGAACATAGTGAACGTCCTGGGCAGCAAGCCCTCGTTCCAAACCTCCTCATGTAAGGGATGGCCGGACATAACAGCAGCAACAGACGACATCACCAACAACATCATAAACTGGTCAGTCTCTGACGAAATAACGCTCAGCGACCATAATTACATCACATTCCAATTGAGGGATGACGAGGGCATGAAAAATGACACATCTAGACATAGACTGGAGACAAAATACGGTAACCACAAACGGTTCAGGAAAATGGTAAAAGAAATTTCTAGCAAGTGGGTGGGTAAGTTAAACTTAATAAACTCGGCACAACATCTTGATCAAGCAACGGAGGAACTTCTGGGAGAACTAACAGCAGCAGCAACAAAAAATTACAGGCTCCGGCAGCGGAGATCACAGCAGGTACTTAACTGGTGGTCCTTGGAACTCAAAACCAATAGGAGCAGGATTAGAGCCCTCCGCCGCAGGTTTCAAAAACAGCAGAATCCAGAAATAAGGGAAAAATACAAACTGGAACATAACAGAGAAAGGGCAAAATATAAGAGAGAAATACTCAAAGCAAGGAATACATCATGGAAGAAATTCTGCTCTGACACTACTGACGCATTTGGCTCCCAATTTAAGATACTCACTAACAAGATGACACCACCTAGCTCGATATTTAACACTTTACAGCTCAACTCGGAAGTAGATCTCCCCAACATACTGGAAGACTTTATCACCACTCTATATAACACTGACCACCAGGCCAACACAAACATAAATCACACCACGAACAACACGGCTCTCCCAGAAGCAACTCGGGGGGAAATCTCCAGGATACTCGGGAAAATTAAAGTAAATAAGGCCCCTGGCTTTGATCTTGTAGATTACACACTGTTAAAAAGGATAAATGACACATCACCGGCTCTGCTGCATTGCTACTTCAACAAATGCCTACAAATTCAACATTTTCCGGCTCCTCTTAAGAGAGCGATCTTGGTCTTGTTTCACAAACCTGGGAAACCTACCAATGACCCTAAGTCATACCGGCCAATCTGCCTTCTCCCTGCTCTGGGGAAAATTCTAGAGAGGATAATTCACGGAAGAATTTACCACGACTTCCACGTCAAGAACTACTGGCATCCTAATCAATTCGGCTTCAAGCCAGGTATCTCTACAGAGCATGCACTAGACAATCTGCTTAAAGGAATTGAAGATAACAAGACAAAAGGAGTCCATACTATGTTAGTGTCATTCGACATCAGCGGTGCCTTCGACAGCCTGTCCTGGCCTTCAATAATCAACCATCTGGAATCGTCACCTTGTCCGGGCTACCTCATCAACTTAATAAAAAGCTTTTTGACAGACAGGTTCGTCACATTGGAGGAAAATGGCATCTCGGTGACTAAGCAAACCTTTGGAGGTTGCCCTCAAGGCTCCTGCCTCGGACCGCTGCTGTGGAACGTGGTAGCGGACTCGGCACTCAAAATGAACTGGCCAGCCCACACAAGGATTCAAGCCTTTGCTGACGATTTCGCACTGTTAATAAGTGGTCAATCTTTAACTCACCTCCGTAGCAATGTTCCGGAGTCGGCAAACAAGTTCAATAGCTGGGCAAGTAACGAATCCCTGGTCATCAATTGGGATAAAACAAAGGCGATGCAAATGCATTCGCAAAAAGCGCCAAAGAGAAACAGAGGCAGCGTGAGAAATTTCAAGGTGGGAATACACACTATTACTCCGGTGGATAATATTAAATATCTCGGCGTCCTGATCAACAATAAGCTCTCCTGGGCTCCGCATTGCGAAGCCCAGGCCTCCAAAGTATATGGCACTTTCAAAATTCTCAATAGATTAACGTCGAAAAATTGGGGTGTAAATCCAAAAATTGTAAAAACTTGGTACATATGCGTTGTGGAAAAGATTCTTCTTTATGCGGCACCGGTTTGGGCCACAGATTTAAACAAAACTTGCGCGGCTATACTGACAAAATGTCAAAGACACTTTGCCCTCGCAAGCGCGAGAGCTTACAGGACGGCACCGACATCTGCTCTACAGGTTTTAACTGGGTTAATCCCAATAGACATCAAAGCTAAATACGAAATGGCATACGGCCGCATCTCTAGATTAAAGAAACAAACATTGGTTTTTGGCAAAACATTCGTCCCTGGTGATTATGAAAGCAAGATAAATCCGTGGCAAACTCACCCGGCCACAACTATTTTAGTTAATCAGGAGGGTAGACCCACCAACTTGAATATTTACACAGACGGCTCAAAGATGGATTCCGGAGTAGGGGCTGCTTATGTGGTGTTTGAAGGCTCCCAGAGAACCTTCTCCTGGCGCAGCAAGCTGGGTAAACACAACAGTGTTTTCCAAGCGGAACTGGTAGCAATCCTCCAAGCACTGAAGTGGGCTAATAATAGGAACAAAGCTTTTACCATACACTCAGATAGCCAGTCAGCAATTGCGGCTCTGAACAAGCCCTTTAATACAAACCCACTGGTCCAAGAAATTCTAAAAGAAATTAAATCTCTAAAATATAGGTACACAATAAATTGGGTAAGGGCTCACACCGGTATACAAGGCAACGAGTTAGCGGACCAGGAAGCAAAAGAAGCCACAAAAGATATCAGCTCCAATTTAGAGCATCCTCCATGGCCAATTTCATACCTTAAAAGGAGGCTTAAGATCCTATCGATCGAAGCCTGGCAAGACGCATGGGACCATGCACAGGATGGGAGAACGACATACACCTATTTCAGATTTGTATCACCCTCCAGGCATTGGAACTGCAGGCTACTAATGCAACTTTTTACTAACCACGGGGCTTTTCCTGCATACTTGAAAAGATTTAACATTAAACAATCATCAGTCTGCTCCTGTGGCGAGGAGGGTGATATGTTACACTACATCACAGTATGTCCGCTAACTGAAGAACATCACCTTAGGACACCAGCTCCCCACCGTTGGCAGGCTTGGAGGTACAATATTACGAAGCAACCAAGGTTGCAAGACAAGGTTAGAAAGATAGTACTTTGGCTGATGGAAAATGTAGATGATATAACGGATCTGTAACCCATGCTGCTGCGCCATAGCCTCCAAACCTTTTTTTCTCCTGTGAAGTGCGCTTCACCAGTCTTTGCTCTGGTCTCATCCATCCATGTTCTTTTTGTCGCTGGTTTCGTGTTGCAGGGAGTAGTGAGGGTTAAAATAAACAAACCGCTGCTTACAAAAAAAAAAAAAAAAAAAAAAAAAAACAAACCTCAAGCTGGTTTCTCTCCACTGTCAGACAGCTAAGTGGGGACCTGTTCTGCCAACTACGGCCTTCAGGTTTTTTACCCCCACCGCTGAGAGTCGTCCATGGACGACCCAGCTGAGGTCCAGAAGAGGCACGCTGGTCCAAAGTGACCGAGAACCCAGGGCAAGACTAACGCCGAAGTTAGGGAGAAATCTTAAGGACCCTTGACCACACACACCACGCCTAGAGAGCAGCTAAGTTGAGTGGGCCCTGGGCGCCCATGCGGGGGGTTACCCCGCGCGGACGCCCCGGGCCAGGCCCCCTACTCCCTAAGGAGAAAGTGGGGCACCAATCCGGTGCTCGAACGAAAAGATTGCAATGCAGTGACCGCCCAAAAAGGCCGAAAAGAACCGAAGAGGTTAACCAAGGAGGAATTGTTTTTAGCAGTGGATTCCGACTTTCTACCCCTCGGTAGTTATGCAGAGGCAGTATGCAACTTAAAGAGGCGCTGTCGTGACCCGGACCTATACCCGTACTGCCGGGTTAACTAAAACTAGAGAGAAGAAGAGAGAGGAGGCGAGGAAAGGAGTGGCAATAGCCAGGGCCGGGAACAGAACACCAGAGATCTGGTTAAACCAGGGAGGAGGAATTAGCACAGGAGGAGTGCCTTGCAAGAGCAAGTGCATAACTAAGACTTAAAAGTATAAGGATACGGTTACAGCTAGGACTGAAGGTACTATACTAGACTAAACCAATAGGAAAATAAACAAAAGCAAAGCTTAAGCTAAAGATATAAAATACTAATACTAATTAAACCTAAGGGAGAACACAAAGAAAAGCTGGGAGAATGCTTAGTAAAGACCAAGCTAGGCGAACCACTTACCAAGGGAGAAGACAGCCTGCGCAGGACCTGAAAGGAGAAGATGGGTTGACGGGGACCAAGGGTGCCAGAGGCGCCCGACTGCTGACTTACCTACCGACAACCTCCTGGGCAAGGCTTCCCGAGGACAGTGGAGGGATGCTGGGTTACCTGAAAGGGAAGATGTTAGCATACATACTTGCGGCGAGATGCGGCAAGACCTGCAACGGGCGAACGTCCGTAGTGATGCAGGGCTGGGGGAGCGCGGGCTGGGAAAAGCTAAAAGTGGCTAAAAAAGAAACTATTATTGGCTGGAAGGCAAGGTAGATTATTATCACGGGTGAACTGATTTTTGCATTACAGAGGTGGGACCTGAGTCCCTGAACTCGTGGCACCGGTTTGGTGCAAAAAGTTTAAAAAAAAAATGCGGGTGGCCTCGTATTATAAAATGGCCACGTAATAGAGGAAACAGACCTGAAAAATAAAAAGTCCACAACTCCGGTGGACGACACCTATGATAAATAACGCGACAACAGGATAAGGGCTGAAATGTCACTACACTGGTGGCCACGGCCTCGTATTAAAGAAAGGTCCACAACTCCGGCGGACTACACCAAAAATATTAACGCGACAACAGGGTAAGAGCTGAAAAAAAAATCCACGACACCGGTGGACAACACCTAGAAATAATAGCGCGACAACAAGGAAAGCTGAGCTGTTACGACACTGGTGGGCGACACCAAAAAAACCTACTGGGACAAACCCCCGGGAAAAAACCAGAGACAGGTGGAAAGATTTAGAGGTCAAGCAGGCAAAAGGGGAGACTGAAAAATAGGGTGCCTGGGTGACTAAAGAAACGGGAGAGGTGCAGAGGAAAAGAGAAGAGTGATCCTACCAAGGTAGGGAACACTGGAGGAAAGGCCTGCCAGTGTCGGAGTGTCATGCAGGAGTAGAGGTCCTCTCCGAAGTATCAGGTGGGAACTTCCTTCCACCGATTCCCAACCACATCCTCCCCTTGGAGAGAGACCCGCTTGAGGTTTTTTTTTTTTTTTTTTTTTTTTTTTTCTCTCCACTGGGAGGATGAGGATGGGAATCGGTGGAAGGAAGTTCCCACCATGATTCGGAGAGAGCCTCTACTCTCGTGCGACACTCCACCATGGGAGAATCATCCTCTCCTATGTCTCCTACTATCGTAGGATCCTCTTTCCCACTTTTACTTCTCTATTTTTCCCCTGTCTTCCTGTTCTCCCTCCTAGGCTAAACTATCCTCTCCAGCCTAGGTGGGTCCCTCTACCCTCTTCTTTCTCTTAGTAAATTGTTCCTGGGGTATTGTCCCACTATGTAATAATTTGTGTGAACTATAAGTGTTGTCTAACGGGTTAATTTTATTGTTGTGAAATATAGTTGTTGTCCAACGGGTTACCATTAGAAGGAGGCATATGTCCAGCAGAGGCCTTAGTCCTCTCTTCTCCACCCTAGTGGTGACGGCTCTGTTTGGTATTATCGCGCTGCCGGGGGATTGTCCCGGCCTTGATCTTCTGGGGCGTAGTCCCCCCTTGTGTAATTACTCTACAATATTGTTTATTATGCCACTTCTATTTTAGATCTAATGCATTTCCCTTTCAGCTTCCCGCATCACATCCAAGTGCTATTTTATGTATGCCTCTTCTTCCCCTTTCTTTTCAGGTAGAAGAAAGAAAAGAAGCCTCATGCAGTTAGCCGTTCGCGAATGCCCGTCCGTTGTAATCCGCCCTAACTTTTCCCTTTCAGGTACTCCTTGGGTTCCTTTCTCAGTAAGTCGGGTTTGCTCACCGCGCCTGTTTAGCATGTATCTTAGTTATTCAGCTTAGCTGCCTTTATCTTTCGGTCCTCTTCGCCTCAAGGCATCTGACCGCCTCTTAATAAGATTAGTCACCTCTTTGTCTTTTTGCCCTCTAGTGGCCTTCTCCTTTCTTATTTCCGGGCTGTAGTATGCTTTGGAATCCCTGTCCTCTCGTTTCCTTTCCCTCTGTGCCGGTTTATCATATTGTCGTAGGTGAGGGTCTCTTCGTCCCCGGTATTTCATTCCCCTCTGGGTTTGCCGTCCTCCTGGGTCTTAACGCATTTTCTGGGCAGTGCCCTCGTCCCCTGCTAGCCCCCTTTCTCCTTTATCTTTCTCTCTCTTAGTCTTAGATCTTCTTTTCCATTAGGTTAATAATTAGGTTAAGCTAACCTGGCAGTACAGGTATAGGTCCGGGTTACGACAGCGCCTCTTTAAGTTGTATACTGCCTCTGCATAACTACCGAAGGGTAGAAAGTCGGAAACCTCAGCAAAAAGAACAAATCTTCTGGCTTGCCATTAAACTGGCAATATTCCTCGGCACTTCTGGATGGTCACTGCAACCGACATCTATCGTTTCCCGCTGCATGGTGTCCCTTCTCCCCTCGGGAGAAGGGGCTCTTCTTTCAGCCTAGTCGGCCTCTTCTTGGGGAAGCTCCCCGGGGGTCGTCTGTGCTGCTGCTGCTTCTCGCTGCTGGCCTGGGGGTGGGGTGTGTGCGGTCTTGGGTCCAGAAAATAAATCTTCTATTCTCGGCGTTATGTCTATCTTTGGTGCAGCGTCTGGTAAATTCCACGCCACCCTGTTTTCCTGGACCGCAGCTTGCTCGTCTGTTGGCGACTACCAGTCGTGGGGGTTACGAACCTGTTAGCCTTGATGGTAGATCAGGTCCTCACGGCTGTCTGATAGCCTTTAAACCCATTTTCAAATATTGTTTTAAACTTCTATAATGAACTACATATTTCTCTTTATCATGTAAAGTTGTTAATAACTTACCTTGTTTCGAATTTTCAGGAATTCTATTTTCAGGACATAATGGTAAATCTGAATGATAATCATGTAACTCTTTTGGATATCTTAAACTAATTTCAAATATATATCCAATATCATCTTTTATTTTATTATTATATAATTCACGTTTAGCATAATTTTTTTCATAATCATTACACCATTTAAATTCTCCATATGGTAAATATTGACTCATAGCCCATCCATATAAATTATTAGCATCTAAATACATTAAATAATTGGATTCTTTACTATTATCATAATTTTTCATATATTTATTATTAGCTTTTCCATATCTATTACAACATTGTTGAAGACCCAGACCGTCCGACTCGTCCAAAGGACTAGGAGCAACTATTTGGACGGCCGGTATTACAACATTGTGAAACACCTCCTCTTAAACCTTTTTCTATCATGAGAATCATATCATAATCATTTAATAAATCTAATTTAACATTTGTTATTTTTAACATTGCATCCCAAGATAAACCAGGAGCTGTAAAATACCAATCTGGATCTAATTTATAAGTTTTTAAACAAACATCTCTAAAATTTTCAAATACATCTGTTAAAATTAATACATCTGTTTTGACATATAAATCTGTATATTCACCTAAATTTTTTATATTAAATTCTTTCCAAACACGTTGAGCATGTTTATATTCTTCATCAGTTATATTACATTCATTCAATTTATTATAAAATTTATCTTTTGAAGGTAATTCTGTTTCTTTGTATTTATCTCTAGAATCCATATAATCATAAGGATATACACCTTTTCTTGTAATGAGATCTAATTTATCATCAGGAAAATGTAATGATGTCTCTCTAAATTTTGATTTTAAGTATTTAATATATTTCATTTTTCGTATTTTTGGAGGATATCTATTTATTTCATTCTCTGGTCTCAAGTTTTTTGATAAATTATCTAAACTACAAGACATAAATTTAAATGAATCAATAAATCTCAATTTCATACCTCCTATTTTTTTGCTGAAAGATATATATTTTTCTTCAGTATTAGGTATAACATCTATTTTTGATTGATCAAATCCAAGTTCTTTTATAAACAAATGAGAATCATAACCTGTTAAATTATGAATTTTTACTGGAATAAATTTTGGAATTTGATAATTTAAATTACAAATATTATGAGCTGGACCTCTATATTTTCCAGTTATATGACAATGATCAATTACTTTATCATCATTTAAGATTTGATTTTCACATATATGACAAATATTAGTTCTTTTATAATGATTTTCATCGAACTCTATCATTGATTTGATACTTTCATATTTTTTAGTTTTGTCTTCTATAATTTTTTCAATTTTAAGAGTATCCTCTTTTAACATAGATACAAACTTTTTGATTGTATCTGGTCCTCTATAAACAACAGGAGGTTTATAGTATTCCTTTTCATATTTGATATAATAACAAAATGCATCTGCTACATGTTTTTGATATTTCATAGTATATGATTTAGTTTGATCTTGCTCACATGTGTTTGATCTTGCTCACATCACAATTTTAGGTAAGAGAGATTCAAAATCAGCATATATAGTATATGGTACTCTCATTTTTCTTTCATGATTTTTAAATTGAATAACTTCATCTTTTTTAGGCATATTAATTGTGACAGCCTCTTTACAGTATTCCTCATGTATCTTTAATCTTTCCTCAGAATAAAAATGATTTAAACATCTATCACATAAAAATATTTGATTATTATTAATTTGTGATCTGATCAAACTATTCATATTTTTAATCCAACAATAATGATCTTTCATACAAAACAAGTTTACATGTTTTTCTAATTTATTGTTAGTTATTCTAAGTGGATAAATTGAACCATCATAACCATAAACATTTACAGATATATTATTTAGTTTTTCAAATTTCTTAATATTGTCTAATGAAACAGGAAAATCAATACCTTTAAAATTTAATTCATCTTTATATTGTTCATATTTTGACACTCTTTGAGGATCTTTTTTTACAGGATAAATTGCTGATAATATTGACCACATAAAACATTTATTATCTTTATTTTTTACATTTGTTATGGCTTGTTTAGATTTAATTTTTTCAGGTAAATCAATATAACTTGATCCTCTCAAGGGTTGATACTTATTTATTCTCAATTCTAAAAATTTAATTTCTTCAAGACTCCAACCAGATCCTTTTGATATAAAATCATCAGATTCATTTATTAAGTTGTCTATAACATAATCATAAAAAGTATGTAAATCATTAGATTTTAATATAATTTGATTCTCAGTTTTGAATGTAAATTCTTGAATTTCTTCATTCAATTTATACAAACAAAACAATTTAAAATTTACCTTTATTCCATTAAATTCTTTCATAATATGCTTTATTTTTTCTATTACAACCTTTCTTTTCTCTTCTAAAAATTCTAGAGGGATTTTAATATTATTAAAATTATTAATTCTGTATGATCTTAATCTAGATTTATAAGCAGTTTCATATTCCTTAATTTCTACATTACCTTCATCTAATGCTTTTTTATGTTTTCGACTTGATATGTGATTATCTAAATGTTTATAATATATACCGCAAATAATACATTTTCTTTTTTGTTTTGATCTTTTAATCATTAAGTCTTTCTTTATATGTTCTTCTTCATCTTCATAATATTTACCACATATACGACATTTTCTATCTTCTGTAAATAACTTTTCAAGATTTTCTTCTACTGTAAATACATTTTCTTCAGGAAAGACAGATTTAAAATCATTTTTATCAAATCTTAAATTAAAAGAATCAAAAATCTTTTTAATTTTTTTACGTTTTTTAGGTTTATTAATAAATATTTTTTTCTTTTTTTCCAAGTATGCTGACAAATCTAAATTTAATAAATCTACTAAAACAGGTTTATATTCACCTGTTTTTCTGATATATTTAGTTAATAATTTAATTAAATCAACCTTCTTACAACCTTTAGGTTGTTTAATATTCAATAATTTTACTACTTTTCTAAGTTCATTAATAGTCTTTGACTTTAATGTAAACTCCATTTATTAGGAAACATTTTTTGTAATACTTTTTCCAAGATGCTTACTATGATAATTACTTTTCAAATGCCTCTTCTTGTGTGTATATGTATATTGCTTTCCACATTCACATATATATTTTTTATATTTAATTATGGATTCACAACATTTGCAACGACTTTGAGAATTAATTTTTCCATTTCTATGATATATGTAAAACTCATTTACTGATTTCATAGTCAAACAGTGTATGCACTTTTTTGTAAGCTCCATTTATTAGGAAACATTTTTTGTAATACTTTGTAAGAAATCATTCCATATTTTTTCATATTTCTTTTTAACTTTTTGGACTTTTATATTATTTTCAATATTAAAAATATCACAAATCTTTTTCATAAAATAGTAATAGTTAATTGATTTCTCATAATACATAAAATCTAAAAATTTTAAAAACATATCCTCAACTTCTTGAGATATATTATATCTCCTTCTTAATCGATTAAAATAACAAACTCTACTATTATATCTTTGTTTTAAACTTTCGTAATCGATAACATAAAAATATTCTTCTTCTTCCGAATCATAGATTAATTTCATCTTATTATCCATTTATTATCATCTTATTAAACTAATTCAGATGTCCAACTATTAAATTCATCAGGATATCCTAGCCATTTTACAAAATACTTATTTCCTTTCTTTTTTATGATTTTTTCAATTTTATATACATCATCTTTTTTATTATATTTTACCATTTCATTTTCATAAAAAGTTCCTTCAATTTCTTTACTGTTTAAATCTTTTAATCGATAAGTAATTGGATCTGTTTTCAATACTTCAGAAACTATAAAAATCTCTTCAGTGAATGTAGAATCATCTACTTTCCTAAATGTTTTCTTAATTGTAGATATTCTAACACTATCTCCTATCTTAAATTTAGGTTTTTTCATGATCTTTTTAGTATATAAATTTTTATAAACTTGAGATTCATTTTCTCTAGCTTCAACAGGTGTCATTTTTATAGATCTATGATATGAATTGTTATAATTTTTAAGTAATTTAGGTAATACATCAATATATCTTTTAGTATTGTTAGCATGCATATATTTTATAATTTTTTCTCTTATACTTCTATTAAATCTCTCAGCTATTGCAGATTTTATTTCTTTATTTTTAGTTGTAAACCAATGTATATTATTATCTTTAAATAATTTTTGTGTCTGTTTTCCTGTAAATTCAGTACCTTCATCTGTCAAAATGAATTTTGGTATTCTTTCTTTAAAAACTTGTTTAAAACCTTGTACTACTTCTTCAGATGTTTTTCTTTTTATAGGAAAAGCCCAAGCATATTTATTAAAAGCATCTATAACCGTTAACAAATAATTAGTTCCATCATTATATTTACTATAATTTTTTATAAATAACAAATCAGCGTCAAATTGATTATTACTGTTTGGAACATAAACTCTTCTTCTTTTAAATTTACGAATGACAGGTTTATATCTAGTATATACATCTTGTTCATGTAAAAATTCTTCAACATTAGGTAACCCTGTTTTTCTTTTCAATTCATTAATTCCACAATAACCTGTTTCTGGATTATAATATGTCTCTTTTAACTCCCTAAAAAAGTATTCTTTTTACTTCCACAAATAGTACAGATACCTTTACCAACTGGTTTATTATTTTTAGAAGTAGTTTTATGATAATTTTTAGTTGGGGTTTTATCTTTACACTTGACAAAATATATAGAAAGACCTAATCCAAAAGTTTTTTTAGCTTTAATAATAGGTTTAATAATTCCTCTAGCTAATCTTTCTTGAAATGTTGGATCTTGTATATCATTTAAATCATCTATTAATTCTTGATCAGCAACATGTCTCTGTTTTGTATCTTTTGTTTTATTATATTCAATATCATGTTTTTTACATAACTTATCAACTCTATTTATTCCAGGATCACCTCTTTTTAATCTTTTTTCTAATTTTGTAAATGGACCACAATATTGATATCCTGGTAAATGTAATTCTGGAGGATTTATTTTATCTTGTAACCATCCTATAATATCACCACCTCTAATTAAACCTACATAACCTCCACCTTTTATTTCTTTAAAAATATGAATATTTTTTTACACACCATTTATTTATTTAGAAATTTATATCCATTCAATTGCATTTGTTTTACATATTTTTCAACTGGATTAAATTTTAAACTTTTTATGAAATCCTTTTCACACATATAAATTTCTTCTTCTGTCATATCCTTAGCTTTAAACGAATTAATGAGTTCTTTATAAAAATTATAACAATGTCTATATTCTTCTTTCCTTTCTGCAATTTTTAATGTAAGATCTATGGCTTCTACTATACCAACTGATAAACTTAAAAATGCAAGAGGTAGAAAGGCTATTGCTGATAAACCTGTTCCACTTAGAATAACCTTACTTATTGATAATGAAATACTTATCTTTTGATACAAATTTCTACTCTTTCTGTAAACATATAATCTTTTTTCTAAATATACATCCATTTATATAGGATTAAATTTTTTCCTGTATCTCATTTCTGAATTCACTAAATCTAACATAAAAAAATCATATTTTTCTTGAACACTTTTATTATACATTTGTTTGAATTCTTCAGTACTTAATAAACCATCTATCTCTCTTATAATCTGTTGATTTTCTTTTGGTTGTAGAGTGAAAAATATATCGTAATTACAGTTCCTTCTTATATTGACAGGTGTTAAATAATATGACTGAGTTAAATAAATAAAGGATGCGTTTTTCTTTCTACCTCTGATAAATAATTCTTCGATGTTTTTTTGATCTTTCTCAATCACACAATCATCAAAAATAACTAAATTCTTTAATGTAGGATTTAAATCATCTACATTAATAAAATTTTGATCTGAAGAAAATAATACTTTTTTTTTTAATTTATCATATAATTTTAATAATTTTTTCTTATTCTTTATATTCTTACATTTCAAAATATCTTCTCTTTCTATATCTTCAAACAATGTATACATTTCTTGTAATTTAGAATATTTAGGTTCGTATAAATCTTTTGCACATATATATAATGTATCAAAAAATAATAAATCATAAATCAAATTTAACAGTAAATTTGTTTTACCTGAACCTGAAGATCCTACTATAAGCAAACTAAATGGATGTTTAGGTAACAAAGGATGTTGTTTAGGATCAGGTAATTCTTCTGGTTCTGTGTAATCTTTAATTTTTATCATAATTTACTAGCAGTAAAAATAAAATTTGCTGCAGTAAAAAAAATTAATATTATATAAATGAACTTAGAAAAAGAACGGAAACATAAGTTTTAAAGCAAATAAAAGATTCAATTAAAATAGTAAAAAAAGAAAATGAAATAAGAAAGAATAATAAAGATCAACTAAAAGAAAAAATAGGTATTCAAAAGAGCTTTGAGGTATTTCATAAACCAATCACTCAAGAAATTGAAAAATATGAAAAATCAAATAAAGAAGTTGTGAAAAGTATTCAAAATGTTGTAGAAAATATTTCATTTCCATCTATAGAAGAACCTATTGAAGCTGTGAAAGAATTAGTATCTTATACTTATGATATCGATCAAAATTTAAATTTAAAATATTTAAAAGAGGAAAAATTATACAGACCGTCAGTATTTTTAAATGATCAAGAAAAATTAGAGGAGATGTATGGAAGAGCTAAACAGTTAAAAGAAGGATTATCTAAGAAAAGAGGCAACTTAAAAAGTACAATTTCTAGGGCTAAAAATTTTTCAGAGGAGGAATTAAACCAGAAAAAGAATGATATAAAAGAAATTAAAAATAAAAAAAATATGTTGCAAAATTATATGCATAGATTAAATATGATTCGAAGTAGCAAAGAAATGAAGGTAGGTAAAGGATTGAATGTATTATCAAATTTAACAGAAAAAATATGTAACGGAAGTAAATCAAAGAAATTGTATAATCAAGTAACTTTATTGTTAGATATGTTATTAAAAAATAAAGAAATGACTTATAATGATGTACAACGATATCATAAACAATTTCTCTGTTAATAAATGATAAAATATAAAGTTTATTTGAGTGAAGGTCAGAAAAATAAACTTAAATCAGCTTTTAAAAATAAAGTAGAAGTAACATTACAAATAAATATATCTAAAACTCCTAATCATGAGATGTATTTAACTAAAACTCAAATTAATCATATTAATGATAAAAAAAGAATTACAATTAGTAAAACTCAATTAGATAAAAATGGAGGATTTTTACCATTTCTAGCAACACTTATACCCTCTTTAATAACCGCTGCTAAATTTGCAGGTACAGCATTAGCATCAGGTACTTTATCTGGATTAGCCAGTTCAGCTATGCAAAAAAAGGGATCTGGGAAAAAAAAAAAACTTGGAAAGGGAATATATCAACAGTGGGAATCAGCGACAAAATGATTAAAGAAAATATGAAAAATGAAAAAGGATTTAGAGGTGTGTTTACCTCCGATTTATTACCTAAAACAATAGGAAAATTTGAAAATGGAATCATTAATTTAGATGTATCAACAGGTCCCGGAACTCATTGGGTTTGTTATTATAATGATCCTAAATATAAATATGTAGAATATTTTGATCCGTTTGGTGAATATGACAATATGAAGAAGGATTATATTCCTAAAAATATTAAATCATTTCTTGTTACATCCAATAAAAAAATAGGTTATAATGATAGTTTTTTACAGAAACCTTCATCTGTGAAATGTGGTATATTTTGTATGAAATATATAAGAGAAAGGAATAAAGGTATATCACCTAAAAATGTTCTCAAATCATTTCCTACACAAAAACCTAGTGATTATAATGAAAATTTTGTTATGTATAAATGATAATATTAAAATCTGAAGGTCATGAGAGATCAGAGGAATTTACTGTAAATTTTATTACACCTCTTAAAATAAAAAAATTAGCTTTACACTCATTCTCTATGGAAGTTTCCTGGTTTAATATAAGTAAGAATTATGGAAATAACATATTTAGATTGTATACATTAGACACAGATATAACAATTATTATCTCAAATGGTAATTATACTGTAAGAGGTTTAAATGAGTATATGATGAAAATATTCGGTAAGGATCCACCTGTGAAATTTGGTATTATTGAAGCAAGACAAAGAATATCTATTAAACTGAAAAAAAATTGGGTAATTGATTTTACAGAAAGTAACTTTCATAAAATTATAGGTTTTTTAAAACCGACATATGGAAGTTATGATGAAGAAATAGAGATTGAAGGTGAACATATTGCTGATATATCTAATGGAAATGATAATATTTATATTCACTGTGATGTTGTAAAAGGATCTTTAATAAATCAATATAATTCAGAAGTCATATATTCTTTCACTAATAAAAACCCTCCAGGTAGTATAATTTCAAAAGAATTTAATAATTGGATATTTTTTCCTGTTAAAGTAGATCCTGTTGAAAGAATAAAAATGAGGATTACTAATGAAAAAGGTGAATTAATAGATTTAAATAAAGGAGCTGTAGAATTTAATTTTATTTCTTCTTAAATAAATGAATAGAAGAAAAAGTAAAAAAATACAAGGATTTTTAAAGGTTTTATTGAAACCTAAGAATATATTAAATGAAATATTTTCTATGAAAAAGAAAGGAGGTGGTTTAAAAATTCTTCCTAAATAAATGATTTATGATTTAAGTGATACTCGTTATTATTATAATGATCACATTAAAAGTTATGAATTAAGAGAAATTCATCCAAAAGAACATAGTTCAGATGAGAATGCTACCTATGTTTTTCATATTAATGATACTAAAGCAAAAATTTTATATTCTAGAGGATATCTTGAACTAAAATTAAAAATTACAAAAAATGATAAATCATCCATTGGAAACGAAAATGTGAGTCTGGTAAATGGTGGAGGTTTTATCAAAACTTTAAAAGTACATATAGGAGATACCGAAATTGAATCAAATACACAGTCAAATTTTTCAATCATGAATCATGTTTTAAGATTAATTCATTATACTCCTGATTATGTAACATCACAAGCTCAAAATGAATTTTTGTATCTAGATACATCTGATTCAGCTGACCGTAATGAGTTTAAATATGATGGTACTTTAGAAGATACTACTAAAATAACTGAATTTTTTAATAATTTGAAAATGAATAAAGATTATAACGAAGGATTCGTAAAGAGATGGGAACTAACGAAAGATAGCAATGTCATTAAAATATGGACACCTTTAAAAGATATAATCGATTTCTTTAGAGAATATGAAAGGATAATTTCAGGTTTTGAAGTGAAAATAGAAATTCAAAGAAATGAAAATAAAAATATGATATATACTAATATAAGAAACGAAAATTATAAGGTAGTAGTTGAAGGTTTAACCTTACATTTACCTTATATAGAATTAAAAAATTCTGCAGAAAGTTTGTTTCTGGAATCATATCTATCTAATAAAGATATAGAGGTAAATTGGGATCGATATAGATTTAAGATGGTAGGCCCATATAGAAGCAACAGTGGATCTGTGACAGCAACTACAGCGTCAGATGAAGTTTTAAGTGTCTATGTTATTCCTCAATATGTTGAAAGAGATAATAATTATGAAAAAAATAATATGATATTTGATCATATAGATATGACAGAATGCTGGTTGATGATTAATAATAAACAAGTTCCTCTTATGCGTTATAAAACAAATTTTGCCAATAAAGATTATATTCGAGTGTATGAAGCTCTTTTACATGAAGGACTTTACGATAATAATACAGAAACAGGACCTTTGATAAATAAGGAGAATTTTGGTAAACTGTATCCTATTTTTCCTTTTGACTCATCAAATCATGAAAACTATACCGATTTAAATAATTTAGATATTGAATTTAATTGGATAACGAATAGTCAAAAGGAATATAAGTTTTATTTTATTTTTAAAGAAAGAAAGAGATGTTTTATAAATTTAAAAAATAAAACTATAACAATGTTTAAGAGTTTAAAATCTTAAAATTAAATAAATGAGTGCTTATTATCCACCTTATGATGATCAAATGAAAGAAGGACCTATTGGACCTCCTGGTATAGGTTTTAAATTAATGAATGACGGAAATTATGATATGGAAAATAGAATTTTAAAAAATTGTGAAAATCCTATAGATGATTTAGATTTAACCACTAAAAGTTTTGTTTTGAATAAAATAGAGAATAATCATCATGAATTGAGAGATCATATAGAAACTAAATATGATGAGAGTCTTTTATCCTTTACTGTAGAAACAGGCAAGAGAATAAAAGAATTAAATGATACAACTTTACATTCTTTAGAAGGAAAAGTTTTTGATGCAAAAGGAAAAAGAATAGGAAATGTTGCAGATCCTAAAGATGAAAAAAATGTTGTGAATAAAAGATACTTTGAAAAAAATACGTTAATATTACAGAATGATAAATTTGATGCAAATAATAAAATAATTACGAATGTTTCAGAACCTGAAAATGATAAAGATGCTGTCAATAAAATATATTTAGACAATAGAGATATCTGGGTTACTATACTAGATGATTTTCATACAGATGGGGATTATAAAAAAGTAAATTTCAACATGATGAGCTCAAAATTACTGGATCAAGAGATGCGATTATCTACAGATATGTATATGAAAATTTCCATATATATAGATATATATGATACAGTAGAAAGTAAATATATATATAATAAAAGTCCACTGATATCTCTGGAAATCAATGGTAAGGAAATTTTAAATGTTAATAGAGATGTAGTAACCTGTTTTGTTTATGGTAAACGTGATGATATCATCACATTAAAGATAAAATGTGATGGTAACGCTTTAAAACCTTATATGCATATTGAAAAAATTTCTTTCTAATAAATGGATATTGATTGGAATGAATTTTCCAGAAAAAATTTATCTGAAGATGTAATTAGAAATCTTATTAGTCATGTAAATTGGGATTTAGTTTTACAATATTCAACACTGTCTGAATCTTTTATTGAAGAATTTGCTCAACCTGATGATTGGCCTAAAATTTCTAGATATCAAAAATTATCAGAAGATTTTATAGAAAAATGTAAAGATAAAGTAGATTGGGTAAACATATCTCAATATCAAACTTTAAGTAACGAATTTATCATAAAATTTTCTGATAATTTAGATTTATACAAAGTATCAATATTTCAAAATCTTACAGAAGATACCATGAGAGTATTAAAAGATGATTTAAATTGGTTGTATATAACTAGATATCAAACATTTAGTGAAAATTTTATAGAAGAATTTATGCATAAATTAGATTTTTGTTATTTGATTAAATATAAATTTGAGCTATTACCTGATCACTTTTTTAATGTGTATTGGAAAAAAGTACAAGCTATACAGATGAGTGAATTAAATAAAAAGTTTGGTCATCATGAAATAGAACCTTACCAAGAGAAAATTATTGAAGAGATATATGAAGTTAAATCAGTCTTGAGAGAGTGTGTTTATATTTTGAGACAATTAACAAACAAAGATGATAAATAAATATTTAATAAAAATGTTTCTATATAAATGGATGTTACATATAATAATGGTATGGAAAAAAAAACTATGTCTTTCTTAAATATAGAGAATCCTACTGAAGTGAAATCTATTTTTATATATAATTGTTCTCTTGAAGGAATAGAAAATTTAACTAATTTAAAAGAATTATATTGTGTGGGAAATAAATTAAAATCTCTTGATGAAATAAAAAATTTAATAAATATAGAAACATTAGATTGTAGCGAAAATGATATTACATCTCTTGAAGGTATAAAAAATTTAACTAATTTAAAAAAAATATATTGTGATTTAAATAAATTAACATCCCTTGAAGGAATAGAAAATTTAACTAATTTAGAAACATTAAATTGTAGCATAAATGATATTACATCTCTTGAAGGTATAAAAAAATTTAACTAATTTAAAAAAATTATATTGTGGAGGAAATAAATTAACATCTCTTGAAGGTATAAAAAATTTAACTAATTTAAAAGAATTATATTGTGAGGGAAATAAATTAACATCCCTTGAAGGAATAGAAAATTTAACTAATTTAGAAACATTATATTGTAGCGAAAATGATATTACATCTAGAATAAATGAGTATGATGAAGAACCTATGATGTTAAGAAGAAATAATGTAGGATTTCCAGTCTTAAAAAATGTTTACTAATAAATGGAAGAGTTCAATAGTGGTCAAACATATGATGATTTATATCCTGGAAAATATGATTGCAGCAATCGTAAAGTTAATTGGTGAAGAAAAAGACCTTTCGAATAAATAAAATCAATAAAGGAAGATTTTTATATTTAGGTGATAACATATTAGAGAAAGCTTAATAGAGTTAAAAAATAATTCTAAATAAATGGATCTTTATAAGATTAAAAAATCTCTAGAAAAGAAAGGAATTAGTGTATTAGCAAGATTTATAGAATCAAATGGTGATACTGGAACAGCATTTTTAAGTAATTATAATGATAAAGATCTTAAAAAAATTAGTAAGAATATTAAGTCATATTATAATTTTGGTGGAGAGAAAAAATTTAGTAAAGATTGTATACAACTTACTTTTATTGAAAAAAGTAATTAGAGGAATCATTTTTATATTATAATATAGAAATTAAATCATTACTTTTTCATATGTCATTTATTATATCTCTTTGCATTTATTTTTTCATCATCCGTTCTGATGATGATGAATTAGAGGAAGTATATACTTAAGAGGAAGTCATAACTGGTTTGACTTCCTAGATTATGAAGTAACTTTACATACCATTAATCCATTGTAAGATCATCTTCCTTCATTTTAATTACATTAGTTTGATTGATAGTTTTTTCCAATTTCGATTTTCTACAGTTATAATCACTTTCTTCTATAGAAATTAAATCATTACTTATTCTTTTTAATCTCTTTTTTAAATCTTTCTCATATAATTTACGTAATTTATCTTTTACATTTATCAAATCTCTTTCTGTTTGAGACCCTACAGTATTTTTTTCAATAGATTTAAAGAAAAATTCGAATCGTGATTTTGCATTAATTTTTTCATCATTTGATTCCATTCTGCTTAAAGGAAAGTTTATCACACAGTGAACCTTTATATAAACTGCTCTTATCAGTCAAAAAGTGACCCTCACATCAGGAAGTGGTTTTTGTTTCAGGAAGCGATGTTAAATCTATAAAGCGAGGTCAATAAATATTATTTTCCGGCCCTGTTAGAGATATACACCACAAGCCAGGATATGTTTTTGATAATAAATGACCTCAGACTTTTCAACCTCATTAAGACTGATTGCACGCTCATATAAACGGATGTATGATTATTTAAGTATTTCGGGTGAGAAAGCATTTTTATATCTAGGTTCTTTTTATGGAGGACTAACAGCCCCTCCATTTATTTTAAAACTTAATAAATTACTATCAAGATTTTATGATCTCTATAAAACGCGTCCGTAATTTACGTTTCGATATATTTTGAGTGTAATCCTATTTTTAGGATCTCTTTTAAAGTTTATTTAAAGGATTCATTTTTTCACGCATTTTTATTTAATTTCATCCTTTTTATCTATGGGGGGACTAATGGTCCCCTCATAAATATCAAAATAAGGTAGCTCCAAAATGGGGCTCCCTTGATCTCATGCATTTATCTAAACTAAATGTAAGGCCTGCTATAAAATCATGTTTTTAATATTAACCCTTTTTTTATATATATAAAAAAAAGATAAAATTAAGTTTTTAGTATTAAAATATAAGGATTTTTTTTGACGCCATTTAAAATGGCATTATATTTTTTAATATCTTCAAATTTATAGTATATCTCACGCATTTATCTAAAAAAAAGAGTTAAAATTTGGTCTAAATGTAAAAAAGGCCTTATTTTGATATAAAATCATGTTTTTAATATTAATATGGATCGATACCTTTTTTTATATATAAAAAAGATAAAAATAAGCTATAAAATATAGTTTTTAGTGTATAAAGTACATGTGCGCTCGTAAGGTGGTTTAGATACTACTTCTGTGTGTGTGTGGGTGGGTGAAAGTATGTGTGTGTGTGTGTGTGTGTGTGTGTGTGTGTGTGTCAGTGAGTATGTGGAGACGATAACTGACGAACGAATGGACCGATTCGAACCAGATTTGGTACAAAAATCACAATTCGTAAACACTGGAAGCCAATTGTTTTTATACGCAATCGAATGTTGAAAGAAATCGTTGAGAAAGTGTCCCCCTAAATTTTCGAATAAAATTTTGAAAAAATCATCAAAAAATCAAAACCACTAATAAAGTTACGCAAATAGACATTTATTATGTAATTTTCATTAGAAAACGATTGGCATAAATTTTAGAACGCTAACACAAACCGTTCTCGAGATATTGCACATTTTTCAAAAAAATTATCAAAAATTCATAAAAAATAAAAATAAATATTTCCTATAGACAAACATGTTCACTTTTCATATGTACTACCATACGATAAATTGTACGGACCGTACAGCTTCATCTCGACAGTTGGCAGCACGTTGGAGCACTGCTACAGGTGTGTCATTGTCTGCTCCAACAATTCATCGGATTCTGTTGTACCGCATGCATGAATTCCTTTGTACAGGATTCTTCTGACGCAAAACCATCGACGCCTGCGGCTACAATGGACTCATCAACATAGACACTGGCGTGCTGATTGGCAACAAGTCGTCTTTTCCGATGAATCCCGCTTTTTATTGGGGTACAATTATGGCCGCATCCACGTTAGACGCTATAGCGGTGAACGCCACCTTCCGGAGTGCGTTATCCAACGTCATACTGGACGAACGCCAAGCGTGATGGTCTGGTGCGCTATTGGGTATCTTGGATGATATCAGCTGAGAATTGTGGCAATCTCAACAGCAACCGGTACATCAGAGAAGTTCTGGAGCCCGAAGTCTTCCTTCAACGCATTCCTGGAGTTATATTTCAATAGGACAACGCCCGTCCACATGTTGCTAGAAATATTCAAGACTTCTTTTCAGCACAACAGATACAGTTTTATCCTTGGTCTGCCTTTTCGCCGTATGTGTTGCCTACTGATTATGTCTGGGATTTCGTCAGTCGGCGTTTCGTTGAATTTAATTTTAGCGAATCAAAATGAAATGGTTGCAAGATGAGTTCTCTATTTTCAAAGACATTCATATAAACATATAGGTGATGTTTCTAATCCGGCGTCCTATCTTTGAAACATATGGGTGATATTTCTAATCCGGCGTCCTATCTTTGAAACATATAGGTGATATTTCTAATCCGGCGTCCTATCTATGAAACATATAGATGATATTTCCAATCTGGCAGATTTTATATCGAGTATTTGAGAACACCCAAAAACCCACAGAGGTTTAAATCAACACCATATTTAAAGTCGAAGAAAATGTAAAATTAAGAAAATGTGTAATTAAAAGCAGAGGGGAGATAATAAGCGTTTCTTCACTCATTTTGAGAAAGATGTTAAATCAGCATCAAGTATTAAAAAGTTTGAAATTATAATGAAATAACAATAAAAAAAAACTATCAATTGAGATACATATAATTCAATATTCGTGATACGAAAAAGGAAGATTAGCACAATTCTATGGTTTGGCAAAAACATGAGTGTATGGGCACATTCTATTTTCTGATTTCTTGTTAATTTTCAACCAAAAGCACAAAAATCAAAATGTTTGATGTCGCTCCTTGCCGGTTTATTTTGGCATTGCTATGGGGAGAAGTAGATGTTTGTGCGCATGCGTGGCAAATAGACACATGCTTTGAAATTAAAGGATTTTTATTGAAATGAAAGGAGGGGGGATGATTTTGGTTCAAAACAAGCGATTTGGAAATTGAGTGATGTTATCTGTATATGTATTATTTAATTTATTTATTACCCGCTTATTTAGGAACCAGGCAACGACGGGTAACTCGTTCTAATATATTACAAAATATTGTGACTCATCTTTTTTTCATGGTTTTACTTCTTCGCCAACTAGCGCAAAGGGCGTAATTTCTTGGCCAAAATATTCAGCGTTTTTAATAGTGTAGCCTCATCTATTAGTATAAAACTGGACAATTCGTTCGTTCATGGACAGGGTTGAGTGTGGTGTGGGTTGTTTGTTGTATAATAGAAGATAGCATCTATAGCGTAGCAACATTCATTTAGCACGTCGGGATTGATCTTTTCCCACAGTATCAGGTTTGGGTTTAAAGTAAACTTAACAGGCTCTAATTTTATTCCAGAACATCGAAATTTCGCGCCAATATTTTGTAGGTTGTGATTTCATAGTTACATGTATTAATAAAGGTCATAAACGTTTCACAAACATTCTACAGCGTATAATATCTAGAATTCTTGATAAATAAATAATTCACTTTGCTTTTGTTTTACTGTTAGAAGTTCAGTAAAACTAGAAATTTAAGCAATAAGTCGCCAAATGTCCTACCCCCGCGTTTTCCCACTTCTCCCATCAAAGCGACCCCGGGGACTGCGACAACTGATAACAGCGGCACAGCAGCACTTATTTCGCCGCGGGGCCCGTTCCGTACACAGCGACAATCTCGGCAAAAAGAACGAAAGAACACACACTGTTGACTTTCCAGCCCCCCCCCCCCCCACTCCCTTCTTTTCCCCGCTACCTCCAATCTTCGCTGATGCAAATGCGACGCATCTACCCCTCCTTGGGACTTCCACAGACAGGCACACACACACGCACATTTTCAAAAGTCTCTCTTCTATCTATTAGAGCGTAGTTTTTCTCTCCTTTCTACTTTTCGCGAGGGCAAAAACAAACAGCGGACCAAATTCCTTTAGAAAGTTTTTCTTTAAAAATGCCTCGGCTTTTGTAAGCTGGAAAAACTGGTGAGGTAAAAAGATTTTTCCCCCGGTAATGAAAAAAACAAAAAAAGGAGTGGGAAAAAGGAAGAAGAGTAGGAAACTTGGCGGTAGTCGGTTGAGTAATTATACGAATAAGCATTAAAAAAAAAAAAAAAAGTAAAAACACTTCGAGGAAGTTTTGAAGTTGCGAGTCAGGTTTTTAAATTGTTTCGGAGACGTTGAATAAGTGCGGGATGTAAAAGCTGTGCTGCTAGGAAATGTTTTTTTCCCCCCTTTTAGAAAGCGAAAATAGTTTCGTGCTTTGTTCTTGGCAGAGATGTCTTTGAGTTTCTTAAAAGCGAGTTTTATGATTCTTTCTGAATACTCGAGGGATATTTACCGAATCGAATGTTTGCAAATGCCTTTTTGAAATAGATATGCGTGTACGTGTAGGCAGGAAAGAAAAATCATTTGGAAAATTCTCTAGAGATATTGATAAACAAAATTATTTTTTTTTCTCTCATGTATTTTCCAGCAGCATCTATTGTATTCCCATTAGTTTTATGAAGAAATATAGCTAAGGCATTCAATACCGCGAGACATTATGAAATGGGTGCATCTCGACTAATCCAGCGTCCTGGCAACACAGTCAAATCTTAAGGAAGACAAAAGCAACGCAAATGAGTACAAATACGAGATAGTGCAGCATACAGCTGTTTGGAGGATACGCTGGATCCAGTTCGTCAGAGCAGGAGGACCAACAAACATGAATTCCGAAAGAGGAATGGGCGGAGATGAAAGAAGCAGGAGGGATTATATATCCAACACCTGGATTAAGAGAGAGCTAGCTAATCAGAAAGCTTCCGAAGAGTGATTTGGAAGGCAAATTTGGTTAGGGGTTAGTCAAAAATAAGGACACGACTCAAATAAAATATTCACAAATCAAAATTTGGGAATTATTTCGGCAACAAAAGTGATACAATTCAAAAACAATATTGTGATACAATTCAAACACAATATTGTGATAATTCAAAAACAATATTATGTTACAATTCAAAAATAATATTGTGATACAATTCAAAAACAATATTGTGATACAATTCAAAAACAATATTGTGATAATTCAAAAACAATATTACGTTACAATTCAAAAACAATATTGTGATGCAATTCAAAAACAATATTGTGATACAATTCAAAAACAGTATTGTAGAAGACCCAGACCGTCCGACTCATCCAAAGGACACGAGCAACCATTTGGACGGCCGGAAAAACAATATTGTTGTTGTTGTTGAGACCCAGACCGTCCGACCTACCAGAAAGGTGTAAGGAAAAACAATATTGTGAAACAATTCAAATAAAAATATCAAAACTAAAAAAAAACCCACTATTTTTTAATCAACAAGACATTTTAATTAATTTAAAGTGCCTCTTCGTTTCAGGGTTCCTATAGTGTGAAATGAATTAAAATATTTTTTTTCATCATTCCGTAAAGGATATAGACAACCTTTTTGCCAAGGACAATTTCCTTCAAAGGGCCAGTGTGATGTTGTTCTCTTAAAGATTCAAGTTTTTAGTTTTCGTTTATTGCTCATACTGAAAAATAGGGCTATTTTAGTTATGGCGTTATTGAAGCCGACTGGCGATTTATCGGAAGTAATTTGTTTCTACACTATAAGGAACAAAATTGCGTAAATATTATTAAGCTAAATTGAAGGGAAATAGTGATAAAACTATAGAAAATATCTTCTGTTCTCATACACAAAACAGTGGAATAAATTGAAATGTAGTTTCATATGGAGTTTAGTAAATGATGAATACAATGAGTGATATGAATACTTTACATCTTTATGAATAACTTGCTGAGGAACTTTATATTTCAAGTTTTAGTCAATAAATAACTTTAATTTTAACAATAACTTTAAGTTTTTCATCAAGTTCTCCCATAACAATGAAAGTGTATTAATGTCACTATTACATTGCATGAAGAATTAAATTTACATTATCGCAAGTTCATCACAACAATGTAAGTATTAATGTCAATATTACATTGAAGAACTAATACTTGCATTGTTACAAGTTCTTCACAACAATGTAAGTAGAATGTAACTACTTAATAATGATAATAAATAGTGAAGAAATATAAAATTCCCAATCTATCAACTTAACAATGATATAAATACAGGTATTTTCATATGAATATCGGTAATCAAATACTGATAAAATGTGATCGGAATATAACGTTTTCCGGGATCTTATAGGACTAGAAATGAATCGCTGATTTTGAAAAGGGCGTAGTAGCATTTTTTGAATATGGCTTTTTGATATTTTTTTTGAAAAATGTACAATATCTCGAGAACGGTTCATGTTAGCGTTCTAAATTTTATGTTAATCGTTTTCTAATGAAAAATTACATAAGAAATGTCTATTTGCGTAACTTTATTAGCGGTTTTGATTTTTTGACGATTTTTTCAAAATTTCACTCGAAAATTTAGGCGGGTTCTGAACATTCGATTACGTTTAAAAATAATAGGCTTCCAGTGTTTACGGATTGTGATTTTTGTACCAAATTTGGTTCGAATCGCTGCATTCGTTCGTCAGTTATCGTCTCCACACACACACACACACACACACACACACACACACACACACACACACACACACACACACACACACACACACACACACACACACACACACACACACACACACACACACACACACACACACACACACAGACATCACTTCAAAAATGTTTGATTCGTGATCAGGGATGCTTGAAACGTGCTCTCCCGTCGAAAACTCGATTTCGAATTTTCGACCCCATCACAATACCTTCCTTATGCATTATGTATATAAGGAAAGTAAAAATGTTTTATTTTTTATTTAATCAAAGTTTATTTTTTGGCCTTTTTCAAAATCAGTGATACAGATATGGCCAAAATTACTTAAAATGCTTTTTTTTTATAATATTCAAATCTCCAGGACAGTGATTTCCACCATTTTATTTTCTCATGCGGTGCAATCTATAGGGAAAGTATTGCTTTCACGAAAATTTTATTCGAAGATTAATCTTTGAATTTGGGCCGGTGCTGATTTTTTCTATTATCGGCATTATGGCAGTGGTTTTGCTGCTATGGTAATGTTAATATTTCACAATTACTTGAATTACATATTTTTATTATTACTTCTTTCTAATATATATATATATATATATATATATATATATATATATATATATATATATATATATATATATATATATAGTGCTAATAACTACAGTACTGTAGGTTCAATTTAGATCTAACATTTGTAAATTTGCGCATATAATTTAAAATATGAACAGTGTCATACCCTGGTTCAAAAATAATACGGAGGAAAATAAAGTAAAGAGGATAAGAAAGGAAATATCTAACAAAAGGAAACCATTGCTACCATATAAAGCAAATTGATCTTAATTTTAAATTATTAATAATACACCTAAATTTATCAACATTCAAGAGCGATACATGCAAATCAAGTTCAAACATCAAAGGATTATCAAAATTTGGAGGATCAAAATATTAAAATGACAATAAATAAAAAATGAAAGAAAAGATGCAATCCGAAAATAAGAAATTGAATAGAACCTCTGTAGATCCAGCTGTTCAAGGATATTTGCATCCACAGAGGTTCCAAATGTGTTTCTCTCAACGATACAGCCACATGGCCAGATGCGGTCATGTGTAGGAAATACAATTTCTAATGTAGTAGGAAATCCAATTTCTAAATTAATAATTTGTTTTTATAAAAGAAGCTCTCATAGTTTTCAAAGAATCGTCTTGTCAGTGTAGAGGATTGAAAGTTTTCGTTTTCCAAGTTTGGAATGCTTATATCTCAGAAACTAAACGTGCTAGCGATAAACTATAAGTGGTAATTTATAGTGCTTTGAAAGCCCTACCATCAGGATGTAATTGGATTTTATATCAGATTATCAGTTTTTGAAATATAGAGGCTATAATTTTAATATTTGAACTACATTTTGGAAAGGTGGTTTTAATTTCAATATTTTACTGTTATGATATGTTTTCAAAATATCTAAAGAAGACATACTACCCACAAAGAAATATTTTATTCCGGCACAATCGTTTCGGTTCTTTCGGACTGTGTCAACTGAGCCAGTATCAATTATTGAGCATATTGCGGGTTTAGGAACTAGTGATAAAACTTTCACATTTTTCTAATGGTATCTTCCACCAGAAAAATTCTAAAATCCTTATTTTTAAAATATTTGTTCTTGTTAGTCATCTTACCCCCTACCTTTTGTTGTTGAGAAGTCACCGTGTAAACGGGTGTTATAGCTTAAGGAATTGTGAATGCATCTGTGGATTTTTTTTTTTTTTGTACTTCTATGCCGCCTATATAGGGCAGAATTTTTGACATTGCTACTTATGTTTTTACAGCAACAGGATAACAAAGGAGAAAACAGTTTTATAGGCATACAAATTTCATATTTCAATTTACAGGTATTAGCATACGAAACAAGCTACCCACAATACCTAAGTATTTTGCAATGGAAGAAATAATTAAATATGATTATTACAAGGAGTTAAAATATGCATTTATTATTTTATAGGTAGAACACTATAGATTTATTTTCATCTAAAATTCTCAATCATGAATAAGGAAAGTGTGTCAGAGGTATCCATGGTATTATTACTGGTCGGGATATTATTTTAGCGCCTTCTTTATAGGTCAAATGTACAGGACCGCTGAGGTCTCAAAAATTAGGTTGCAATTTTATATTGGAATATTACGACAAACCATTTCTGACAAGTTCTTGTCCCCCCCCCCCCCTCCCGGGGCGGGCCACCCTGAGATGGTGGTTACGGATGTTGGCTCTGTAGCCTTGATCCTCCGACTCTGGGGGGAATAATAATCCGGGGAATCGGCTGTCGATGAAGCGGCCGTCGTACCGGTGAGGCAGCTAGGCCTCGGACTCTTCCAGGTGGCTGTGATCTCACGGACTGTGTCTATTCATGACCTGAGCCTAGATCCGACCGGGGTCGGGCTTGGCGGGTGTTCTTCGGACCCTGCCCGATGAATGATCGCGTCGGGAACGTGGCCCCCGGCTGCGGCTTTGCTGGATGGGAGATTGAACTCAGCCATGGAGATTAAATAGGCATAAACCCCCGAGGTTGTCTTCTCCATTGGTCTTAACTCTGATAAGTTCTTGTGGTTTTGAATTTGACCTTTGCAGCTTCGTATATCCCGAGTTAAACTGTATATGAACCTTATGCTGCCTACGTGGAAGGGCTAAAATTGTGAGTTCCTATAGAAGTTCACAAAATTGCGCATGTTTCCTTGCTGTCAGTGTGGTTAACGGTTAATTCCATGTTGATGAGTGAATAGCAAGTGCCAAACTGGTCTATGGATATTAGTTTGAGCATTAAGAAGATCACTTAAAGATGTGGATTTTGACTTCAAGGAAGAGTATTTCATGTTAATTTTCAGTAGAAGATAAAAAATATCGTCTAAGTAGTTCAATGGATAGATAGTCAACTTGATTATCCAGTGCATCAACATGGTGTATTTGGCGATAGTCACTGTTTGAATTCCGATTGGAACATAAATTCTTTATGCAACTTTCAAATATAATTATTTATTATTGATATTTATTTACCTATTTATTTTTAGGGGGAGGGACTTTATCAAAATCCTGTTTTTGTATTTCAGCCGTTTGATAACAAGACATTACATCTACAATTTCCTTCTCTTTCGTCCATTTCATGTTAGCTTTCATCATTTTTCTATCACCTATTCACCCAGCTGTCATAAAGACAAACGTGGACATTGAGCGCTCACTCAGACTGCACACAGTGTTGATCGAAAATCACCGGCAGACGGTCACAGAAGCGTTTGATCGATTGTTGCATAACGTACGAAGATAGTGAGACGAATTGAAAAGAGACCTCTCTCTCTCTCTTCAATTCCATCTGACTCTCTCTCTCCTATGGGGATCCGGGATCCCGCGAGGTTTGATTGTGCGCTTTGTACCGTTCCCGTTTTCAATGGGATCCGTTCCAGGAATGCTTCTCTCTCCATGACTTTCCTTTTCGCTTTTCCATTTAGCTTCGGAGCGGATTCCCCAGGCGGCGGAGGATTGGGTCGGTGATGGCTGCCTTTTGTGCGGATGACGGCGTTGAATCTTCGGGAGGATGCTCCGTTCCCTACACTGTTTGCGCCGTGCAGTCTGTTTGTACAAGAGGGAAAGTCTTTCGCTCCTCCCTTTGTCTCGATGGATGCCTTGTCTAAACCCCCGGAATCCCATCAAATCGACGCCCATTTTATGAGGGAAGATTCGATCCAGATTTTCCCCAAAAAGGACGGGGGTGCTATTTTTTCCCTAGTTCTCTTTTTTTTATTCACATTTCTTAAAGAACAAGGAGGGGGGGGGGGGGGGGGGGGAGTAGAATGGGAATTGAATTGTATTATTCTACTTTTGTATAAAAATTTCAAATTTCAGACGTTTTGCGCTCTTTAGATTTCTTGCGGAAACTACCATTGTAAAAGTTTCTTTTTTTCTTTTTTCTTTTTTGAATGTGAAAAAAAATCAGAAAGGTAAAAGCGAACTTATGAAGTCTGGTTTGTTAATTTTTTTTTTTTTTTCCCGAAACATCTATCTTTAAACTATTATTTGGCACAGGTATAGACTCCTAAATCCAATTCTACGTGACATTTTATCTTGCTCCGCGAAGTTATGATACCTTCAAGTTAACAATGTAACTGAAATCTGTCAAAATACAGAACTTAAAACTGAACCAATAAATACACAGGTATTGTAAAATAATAATATTTATTGACATTTTGATAATATTATCAGCTGTTCCTTTATGCGTGAAATATAATATGATAACAAAATAATACAAAGCCCAATACATTGGCGAATACTGCTAATGAACACTACAATAATATAAGTTTTAAAATTTGTAATTTAATATTTATGGAATTCATCTTTAATGGCCAATGTATACTGGTGTCCAAAATGACCTTTACATACATAATTAACTGTAGTGTGGCTACACCCGACTTTCTCATACCGGAATCCGTTTTTAAGTAGATTGTAATATATTTTTACTTTCCCTGCAATACATGGTAATGTATAGGGAAAGTATTGGAATCATGTCGAAAATCGCAACCCGAGTTTTCGACGGATCTACATGTTTCGAGACCTCTAGAATACGAAAAAACTATTTTTAGCGTGACGTCTGTGTGTGTGTCTGTCTGTGCAGATTTTGTATCCACTCTAACTAAAAAAACTAATTGACCGAATTTCATAAAATTTGGTAGGTAAGTCACTTGTGCACGAATCTCGTGCTGATTAGTTTTGGGTATGGCTCGGGTTAAAAGAACACACCTTTTTTTTGCGAAATGGTTCGCCAAAGCTTGTATCCACTCTAACTGAAAAACTAATGGACCGAATTTCACAAAATTTGGTAGATAAGTCGCTTGTATAGGCCATCCTGGTGCTGATTAGGTTTTGGTATCATTCGGAAAAAAATAATCTGCCTTTTTTTTGCAAAATGGCCCGCAAAAATCATCAAAATCTAAACTTAAGAACTACGTATGCTCAAATATAGCCATTAAATGCTTGTTTAATACGTAATTTTTAGCGAAGAAAAGAATAAGACCAACCCCATTACACTAGGACTAGCCGTTCTCGAGACATTTTAGTTTTTCGTATTTTTCCTACACCATTTTTGAAAATAAGTCCAGTTTTCAAATGAGAACGAAAATTGAATTAAAAGTGAATTAAATTTAATTTAAATAAATAGAACGTGAATATAAGTCTGCAGGGACAGTCATGTGCTGCCCACATCAGATTTTTTTAATGTAAATTTTAAAAGAAAATATTTTGAAAAATCATTATCGTTGGTCTAAATGATCATAATTATATCATGTTATCCTTCATTCTAAAGGGCTTGAAGACTATCTTTCCATTGATACCAAATTTGACAATGCACTCCCTCGAAGGTGTAAATCCCCCCCCCCCCCTCCTATCCACGAAGGGGAATGATGTCACAAGCACAAATTTGTATCGAGGCTATTTTTCGCTGCGATGTTTAAAATTATTAAAGTTCGTAATCATTGATCTAGTAAAAGCCCCTTATATGCATAATTTTGTCAAATTTTGTCGTATGCCGCCAAGTTAAGAAAATATAAAATTTCAAAGTATTCGCTTGAATTTCTAAAATGTTCTATCTAATTCTAGATTTCTTGTTAACAAAGCCACGGATTAAAAAATTTTGTTTAAAATCCCTTAATATTTGTGGCAGATAGGATAGCGTGTACACAAGAAATCGGCAGTAGTAGAGGAAGGCCGGTTCACCACGGAAGGCGGAATAATGCGGAATGCGAAATCCAAGATAGCGGCCATTCTGCCTTCCGTAATCCTGGACGGGGGTGTAAAAGGGGGGGGGGGGGGGATGAAAAAAGGGGGGGATAAAAATTTTTGAGAAACTTTTTGTCGGGTGGCAACGATTTCGTAGTCTTGTACGAGGGGTTTGGAGGGAAATAGATTTTTTTGGAACGAGATTTTTCTAAGTAGGGAAGAAACTTTTTTCGGGGTGGCAACACCACGGAAGGCGGAATGAAACCATCAGCGCCCCCTAGCGGCGGAAATTTGAACTATCGAGGATGGAACTTAGATTTTTTCTAAGTAGGGGAGAAACTTTTTCGAGGTGGCAACACCTGCGAAGGCGGTATGAAACCATAAGTGCCCGCCATCTTGGATTCCGCATTCCGCATTATTCCGCCTTCCTTGGTGAACCGGCCTTCCTCTACTACTATCGACTACAGACAGACAGACGGGTATCTCTCTGAAATAGACAAAACGTGTTCAGGAAATCAATCCTAAGATATTGGCATCAAAATCTCGAAATAAAAATATTTAGTGAAAACAACACTTTATATTATAGTTTATAATATGAGAAAGTATTAAATAAAGCTTTAAATAAATAGTAAATAGTAAACAATCAGCGCAAGCGCTGCGAACTTCTGCAATTCAGGATTCGATTTTGGTGCCTATCGATTCAATACAGTTTTCTATGGCTCCGGAATATATAATTCTCATGTTACCTCTTTACTTGTTTGAAATGGTGTTTTCAGCTTAAAATAAAATATATCCCTTATTCCCAGTAACTCTCATATGAATGAATAGAACAACACGTTCACATAGATGTAGTTACCTATTTTAAGTGTGTAACTGGATATTTATCTGTTTAAAAGCGTCGTTCTAGTGGCAGCATATCCAGTTTTCTTTGTGTTTTTACCCATATATTTTTAGTGTGTGCCGACGCGGTGGCTGAGGGGTCTAGTCAAGCATTTCCTCGTGCTCTCTCGGATGCCGGGTTGTGGGTTCGAGTCCCACCCGTGGGCATGGATGTTGTGCATTGGGCGTAGTGTGTTCCGCCCCCACTGGGGCACCGGGACAACGTCACGTGACGGCTAAATTGTTCACGACGCCGGCCGATGTATAGGTGAATAATGGAATGTATCAAGTGCCTGTCCATTTATAATAATAATTTTTTAGTGTGTATACGAAATATTTTAGGGACTAAAAAACGCATAAAAGCCATTTATACATAAAAAAAAAAATCGTTCTGAATACTGAGAGAAAGTATCTAAAAATAAATATGTTAGTGGACAACATAAAAGGTTGAATAATATATCAACCTTAAAGGAAATAAAAAGAACCGACTTTCTTAGGATAAATTAGAACGATTATGCACGTAGGGAAAGTAGAAATTGCCTTGTCTGCGATAAATTTCCTTACTTCAAAGATTCATTTATGGCATATATGAATTTTCTAGTATATAGAGTAATAAAATTAAGCATTGAAATTTCGTTCCAATAGATGTTTTGTTCCAAAAGATTCCAATAGATGCTGATATCATTATGATTCCGTTATAAGTATATTTACAAATTGCACAGGTTTCTTTACAGCATGTGATAACTTGGGGAACTGTATAATATTTAGCAAACTGTAAAGTTCATATTTTTGAGTAGAATTCAGACAGATATTCTCTGCATTTCTCTCTCCCCCCCCCCCCCAAAAAAAAAAAAAAATTCTTCTGCATTTCTCTCCCCCCCCCTCCCCCCGAAAAAGAATGTTAAAATGAACTTCAAAATCCAAAATTTTCGAACTCAGTCCCGCCTGAAATTCTTTTTTTTATTTTTAGAACGGAATGATGTCCGTTCCAAAGTTCTGAAGAAAGGAAGGAACGCACTCTGGGATAAATTAGCTCTAGCATCAGCACTAATATCAGCACTAAATCGGCACTATAGAGAAAATAAGATATGACCGCGGCTTCAAAATTTAAAAAAAAAAAAAAAAAAAAAAAAAAAAAAAAATTGAACTCAGTTCCGCTCGAAATTCCTTTCTGTAAAATGGAACGAAGTCAGTACCAAAGTTTACAAAAAACAAAATATGATCGTGTTTTCAGATAACTAATCAGCACTACTATACTAGGGGGATATCTAATGTGAACAAATCTGTACTATGTTATAGATATAGAGAAAATGGAACGTGAACGGGACTTCAAAATACAAAAATTTTCGAACTTACTCCCGTTCCGAATTCCTTTTATCAAAACAAAACGAGTTCCGTTCCAAAGTTCCGAAAGAAGAAGAAAAATGAAAAATGAACGCATTCGCGTAATTCGTTGTTATGCATTCCGTTCCAACACAGTACTGATAAGCAGGAGCACTAGTATCAACGAAAGGATATTCGTATTTGCTCTCGTTGGTATTGGTACTTTGTCTGATGTAACTTGAAGAAGGTTTTTCTCCCCTTTAAAACCGGTTGATATATTATTAAAAAATTTTATGCTGTTTACTAACGAAGTATTTAATTTTTAAAACTATTTATACGAGTCTGCTAAAATCCTTCTCGTGAAATTGGCACGTTCTGTTAGAAAAAAATAATAAATAAATAAATAAATAAATAAAAATAAGTTTTGTAATAGCTAAGCGTTACGGTGCCAACCTAATTCATTTCATCAGTTCAAATTTCATTCATTTTACATGATATTAATTTATGACATTTTGATGGTGAATTGCCTTAACTGTGCATGTATTTATTATAAATGAAGGATTTGAAGAAATGACAATCTCTAGGGAAAATTATGTACTGCACAAGTCAGATACTTTTCTATATTATAATAGTACGTAATAACGTAATATATTCGAAAAATTCTATTGAGTTTTGAAGGAACGAACATCTTATTATAGGTCCCTTTATACGTAATTAGTTTCTGAAAATTTCTTCTGCAACTGTTTTTTTAAATATCATTTCTCATTTTTAACACTTTACAACAAAGTTGAAAAGTGTTTATGACTTTGTTCATTCTGTTTGTCTGTCTGTCCGTTAGCACGATAACTGCTGTAAAAATGACTTAATCAAAATGAAATTTTAGTATGTTGTTCAGACGGTCCGTAGGACCTATGGGAATAGAAATGAATAATATCACCCAATTAGTTTTGGATTGAACCCGGGTTGAAAAAATGAAATACGTTGAGCCCTATGGGACCTAATTTTTCAAACATTTTTTAAGCGGATTTAAAATTCACAAATTGCTTCAAAATTTTTAGGTAATATTCAAATTGTTCCATAAAATATATAAAAAAAATTTCAGCGAAATATATTCAGTAGTTTTTTAAATAAAAATTAAAATAATAATAACACTTCTTATATGAAACGATCACGTGACCATGATATAAAAGTATCACGTGATCCACTTCAAAATGATATATGGCATCCATCTTGTCTCAAAATCGTGATTTTTAAAGTTCTTTCTATTTCATATTGAGTGTTGTATCCGTCCTAAAACCACTTTATTTTGGTTTAAATTCTGTGCATCTACATACTAAAACAACGCAATTACAATATATATGAGTTTAAATACTCATCCAAATTTGATTATTTCTACAACGAAGCCTATTTTTCACTTATGTAAAATGTAAACAGCAAAATATGTAGGATGAGTTGTATAGGAATTGCTGTATTTTTTTAAAGCAAAAGAATTTAGCTCATGGAGTCTGCTTAGCTGATATGAATTCATTGATTTTAGAAAGAGAAGGACGATATTTTTCGATGAAGTTTTACGCATAGAGCTTACTTACTTGCAGCTCAATGGTCTTAACTTTTAAATAAAATAAATTATTATAGTATTGTGATGAATGACATGAATGGGAAATTATTTATGAATGAAATGCTGCTTTTTTAGAGAGAGCCAGGCATGCTATTTTTTCTATGACGTCATTTGAATGAATTTCAGTTGTTTTCGATGAAGTTTTTAAATATAATAAATTATCGCGGTATTATGATAATTCTAAAATTATTACCGAGTAATATATCACATTTTAGAGAGTTTAAACCAGGCAATTTATATTTCAATGCCGTCATTTGAATGAAGTTCAATTTTTTCGATGAAGGTTTAAGTTTTCAAATATAATAAATCAATGTAGTATTGTGAGAAGTTTTAAAATATTACCTAGGAATGCATTGCATTTTAGACATGTTTAAATAAAATTGCATTGAAGTTGGAAAGTGTTTCATAATCAATGCTTTAAGCATGATTGATCTTTCTTGTTATTTTCTTTTTTACTTAGTATAATAACATATAGAGAAAATAGAAAGTATTCTGACAAGGTCGAATATGTAAATTCGAGTTTTGACGGATTTATGTTGTTTGAGCATCCTTGAACTCGAATCAAACATTTTGAAGTGATATCTGTGTGCATAAGTGTTTATAATGTTTCTGAAAAATTTCTCATAAGAAAATGAGTGGTACTTTTTTTAGGCCACTGATATGACCGTTGAGATATTACAGTCTTTGAAAATAAATTTATTGAAAAAATAAAGTAAAATTAAACAAGAATTAAGTATCGTTAAAATATTAGCTTTCCATGTGTAATAATAAAAAGTATTCTCGACAACCCCTATGGTCATAGAAATTCAAAACATGGACGAGATTAATTATTATTTTTTTGTCTTATCAACTATACAACTATCATATTTACTGTGAACCGATATAGTTTTTCACAGAGAACAAACACTGCCATAAAAGTTACTGAATTACGGAATCACTTTTATAAAAGTCATGAAAATTCCGTAAAATTCTATCTTGTTTTAGTGCATATGCCAAAATTATAAAATCTATTCATGTATGTGAATTACCTGAAAGTTTTTTAATTATCGCTCAGGAACAAAATTAAAACACTTCAAATACCTAAATTAACCAAATGCAAATTTACAGTCTTAATTTAATCAAAACTTTATTTTGCTTTACTGTCTTGAAATTCTCATCGGTAATGGATAAACGAACGGAAAGTTACGTACTTTCCATGTTTGGAATTCGATGCGATTCTATCTCGGACCCCTTAGCATAAATAAACTTCAAAGTTCTAAATTCGTTTTTTGAACGCGTTCAAATCTTTCTATAAACAAATGTATGCAAAAACTATTATCTGCCGTTCCTTCGCAAATAAGATTTAAGTCAGGGAAATGCCAATGAACACAAACAAAACCTTCAATTAAAATCTCAGCCACCATCTCTAATGATCCAACAGCTCAGAGCTCCTACACAAAAGCGGACCAACAAATTAAATAATACAACCCTCCCTCTCTATTTCCTTCCCATATTCAGAGATGCAATCCTCCCCTCCCCTCTCCTGTGGCTCATTTACACCCTCGACTGGCTGCGGCAGCTGACAGACACCCGCCTCATGCTAAGTGGCCCCCTGATTGGCCACAACAAAAGAGGGCGGCACTTCCGTTGTTCGCCAGAGTGGCTTCTTATTGGCTGGATCCTCGGACAGATGGTGGACAGCAAGAAAAACAAGTTCTTTCAAAGGGGATGTTTGGTCTTCCACATGCAGTTCGGGAGGGAAAGAGAAAATTTCCAGACGAACTACAACAAAAATTTTACTGCTTCGTTAATTTACAAATAAATGGAATGCATTCAAAAATTTTAGATAAATCGTGTTAAATATTTTTAACGATTCTCACGCTGCGTTATATATATTGATGTACAATATTTGAAGAAGATATTTTTATATTCCTATTTATTTGATCTCAATTTAATTTTGTGTCCATATATTCTGTACCCTATTCTACAACTGCGAAAAAATACTTTATTACTTCTGCTTATAATTAGGGAAATTTATCGTTAAAATAATAAAAAATACATATACTCAACACTACGCCTTCCTGTTGTGAATGAGAACGGGTGGAACTTTACTCACACTAAAGACACCTAGATATAATCCTCAAAGCAAATATTTTTAAGCTTCTCATCTATAAGAAATTTTATCTCCTCATCTCTGATGCAGAGAGATATATAAGAAGAATACTACAATAGACACCAAAATATAAAAGTTTTTAATTATTTCAATTGAGAGTAAAATAGGAGATTATTTAAATATTCTAATTAAAATTGATTAAGAAACAAACGACAAAATAAATTCAAGGAATGCAATTTTTAGTAGAAAATTTATTTAGAATAAACTTTCAATAACTAAAATAAACTTCAATAGCTTCGGCAATAACACACAGCTCAGGGCTTACTGATATGCTCGCTAAACCCGATCTGCCGAATAACTGTATGGATTTCATGTGATATATTTTAGTTTTAGCTATTTATAAGATAATATACTTCACAATTAAACAAGCGTTCAGAATTTTAATAAAATTAACTGAAAACGGAAATTATACAACTAGAAATATTATCCCAATTTTGTTAAGAAACATGAAAAAAGCAGAGAGACATACAAAAATTTTAATAGTTAATAACTCGATAGTTAATAATGTGATAATTAAATAGAACAATTTTTAACTTCGAGAAAATGTTTAAAATAGTTAGTTTTATAGTGGTAGTTGTTTAAAGATAGTAGTTAGCTTAAAGTAGTTACTTACTTAGCTTTATATTTTGGTTTATTCATTTTCTTTAAAATGGGTGTTGCGCCAGCTGCTTCAAATGTTTCAGATTTCCAATGTCTGGATATAGTAGTAATTGCTTATAGTAGTTAACTTAAAGTAGTTAGTTGCTTAGTTTTATAGTCTGGTTTATTTTCTCCAATTTGAGCCATCTGCTTCAAATGTTTCAGATTTCCAATGTTTTGATATAGTGGTAGTTGCTTAAAGTTAATAGTTAGCTTAAAGTAGTTAGTAGTTTAGTTTTATATTTTGGTTTATTTATTTTCTCTAAACTGAGTGTCTCGCCAGCTGCTTCAAATATTTCAGATTTCCAATGTCTGGATATAGTAGTAGTTGCTTAAAGGTAATAGTTAGCTTAAAGTAGTAAGTAGTTTAGTTTTATATTTTGGTTTATTTATTTTCTCTAAAATGAGTGTCCTGCCAGTTGCTTCAAATGTTTCAGATTTCCGATGTTTGATATAGTAGTAGTTGCTTAAAGATAGTAGTTAGCCTAAAGTTGTTAATTGCTTAGTTTTATATTTTGGTTTATTTATTTTCTTAAAAATGAGTATCGCGCCAGCTGCGTCAAATGTTTCAGATTTCCAATGTCTGGATATAGTTAAAGGGTATGACAGTTTATTTTTGTTTGTTTGTTTAATTTTGTAGGATGTGTATTGTCTAGGTCTTTTCATGCACTTCCCAACTCATTGTCATCTTCCATATTCCTTTTGCACAGAATTTTGGATGTGAAGCCTATTTAGGTCACTAAGGAAGGAGTAAATCAAGAAATGTGAAGGAAGTTGTAACTAAAATGCTACTATACTTGCACTGGTACGTTCCCTATGGATGCCTCCCCCACTGGGTTCCGGTCTAAATTGGGTGGCACTTTCCGGCCGTCCAAACGGTTACCTTACACCTTTCTGGTAGGTCGGACGGTCTGGGTCTCTACAACAACAACTATACTTGCACTACCGAACTCAATACGGATTCCAATATGTAATTTTCTTTATATTTGTATATATTCGTTAAGCTTTTATGTTTCACTTTTCTTAGGAAAATGGAGACCCTTACCAAAGAATGGTTTGAAGTGTTAGTTGATCTATATCCCCCATACTACCCCATAATATATTTATTTAAATCTAGAAATTGTTACATTAAATGGAAAATACGATTTTGAGAAGTATAAATGTACAAAGAAGTGCAAAGAATAAAAGTTCAACGATAAAAAAAAAAGAATGATAAAAGTACAATGAAAAATAAAATTATTTTAAACATTCTTTAAAAATAAAAAACAACCAAAAAATTGGCCATAATTAAAAGTCTTTTATTAAAATCGCCTTTTACGACGTACTAAACCCTTGCTTTCGGGCATTACCATGCCCTTCATCAGTGGCATGGTTGTCTTTATTTTTAAAGTACCTATTGATTATTTTGACGCGCTATTCTATTTGAAACATTATAAATAATGTTAAGTTGGCTTAACTAATTAATTTACAAAGTTTCAAATACTTTTTAAGTCGTTTTATAAAACAATTCTGCTTGATAAGTGTAAAAAATTTAAATATCAGATTTGCGACATCCCAGCATACGTCAGTATTATTGCTTTTGCCAACTACACTTTTGCCAGGTGTAGTGACTGAGAACAAACGCTGCATTCAAATGTTTGATCGTTAATAACATCGTTCGTAGTTCGATTTGGTTGAAATAAAGTGCACTCTATTAATCTATTAAAACTGCATAATTAAAAAATATCGAAACCCTCCCCTTGGTACCTGGATCTATAGTCGCACGCATCAACGATTTACGGTTTGAAATATGGGAAAGAAGTGGTATTTCACATCAATCTACAACGAGTAACGGAGTTACTCACAAACTTTTCTAATATTGTAGTATTTCATTCAGTTTTTACTTTCCCTGCAATACATGGCAATGTACAGGGAAAGTAATGGAATCATGCCGAAAATCGCAACTCGAGTTTTCGACGGATCTACACGTTTCGAGACCTCTAGAATACGAAAAAATCTGATGTGGGCAGCACATGACTTTCCCTGCAGACTAATATCCACGTTCTCTTTATTTTATTTAAATTTAATTCACTTTTAAATTGAATTTTCGTTCTTATTTGGTAACTGAACTTATTTTCAAAGGTGGCGTAGAGAAAATAAGAAAAAAATAAAATATCTAGAGAACGGCTAATTCTAGTGCAATGGAGTTGGTCTAATTCTTTTCTTCGTTAAAAATTACGTATAAAAGAAGAATTTAATGGATATATTTGAGCATATGTAGTTTTTTTATTTTAGATTTTGGCGGGCCATTTCGTAAAAAAAGGCAGGTTGTTCCTTTCCGAATCATACCAAAATCTAATCAGCACCAGATCATCCTACAAGTAACTTACCTACCAAATTTTGTGAAATTTGGTCAATTAGTATTTTAGCTAGAGCGGATACATGAAATTTTTACGGGCCATTTCGCAAAAAGAGGCGGGTTCTGTTCTTACGAATCCTACCAAAAACTAATCAGCACCAGGGGCTCACCTAAGTGACTTACATACCAAATTTTATGAAATTCGGTCCATTAGGTTTTCAGTTAGAATGGATACATACATTGCACAGACACACAGACAGACACACAGACAGACACACAGGCACACACACAGACGTCACGCTAAAAATAATTTTTTCGTATTCTAGAGGTCTCGAAACGTGTAGATCCGTCGAAAACTCGAGTTGTGATTTTCGGCATGATTCCAATACTTTCCCTATACATTACCATGTATTGCAGGGAAAGTAAAAATTATTTTTAGCATAGCGTTTGTATGTGTGTCTGTCTGTGCAAATTTTGTATACACTCTAACTAAAAAACTAATGCACCGAATTTCATAAAATTTGGTAGGTAAGTCACTTGTGGACGAATCTAGTGCTTATTAGTTTTGGGTACGATTCGGAATAAAAGAACCCGCCTTTTTTTGTGAAATGGCCCTCAAAAACTTGTATCCACTCTAGCTGAAAAACTAATGGACCGAATTTCACAAAATTCGGCAGATAAGTTACTTGTGGGACACCCTGGTGCTGATTAGATTTTGGTACGATTTGGAAGTAATAACCTGCCTTTGTTTGCAAAATGGCCCGCAAAAATCTGCCAAATCTGAAATAAAAACTTCGTATGCTCAAATATATCCATTAAATGCTTATTTAATACGTAATTTTTAACGAAGAAAAGAATAAGACCAACCCCATTACACTAGGACTAGCCGTTCTCGAGACATTTTAGTTTCTTCCTATTTTCACCACCTTTCAAAATAAGTCCAGTTATCAAATGAGAACGAAAATTGAATTAAAAGTGAATTAAATTTAATTAAAATAAAGAGAAAGTGAATATAAGTCTGGAGGGAAAGTCATGTGCTGCCCACATCAGATTTTTTGATTTGGTAGCTCGTTAAATCCTTGAAACTATGAAATTTTGTTCGTATTGAAAATGAAAAAAAAAAAAATCTGATGTGGACAGCACATGACTTTCTTTACAGACTCAAAATAATTTTCTCTTTCTTTAATAATTCATTAAGTTTAATTACACAATATAGCATGTATAAATATTTGAAATGACACTGAATTTGCTCTTTTAATTCAATTTTCGTTTTCATTTGGTACTTGGATGTATTTTTAAAGACGGCTTAGTGAAAATGCATTCATTATCTCGGAAACGGCTAGTTCTAGCGGAATGGTATTGGTCTTATTCTTTTCATTGTTAAAAATTATGTATAAATCAAGCATTTAATTGACACATTTCAGCATATGCTGTCTTTTACTTTCGATTTAACAATTTTTGCGGGACATTTTGAAAAAAAAAACTTTTTTTTTTATCTCGAATCGTGCCAAAATCTAATTAGCACCAGGGTAAACCACAAGTAATTTATCTATAAAATTTTATGAAATTTGGTCCATTATTTTTTGAGTTATACTGGATACATACATTTCACAGACAGACAGACACACACGCACAGACGGCACGCTAAAAATAGCTAGTTCGTGTTCTAGAGGCGATTTTCTACACGATTCCAATACTTTCCCTATACATTACCATGTATCGTAGTGAAAGAAAAATTGGCCTATATTAACAATGTACCAATAAAAAATCATAATTCCCGCGTTAAATTCTCCATCTCGCTAAATGTGAGCTCGTTATAAGCGGGTTCCACACTTCTCGTTTACTTTTTATTTCCCCTGCAATACATGGTAATGTATAGGGAATGTCTTGGAATCATATCGAAAATCGTAACTCGAGTTTTCGACGGCTATCCATGTTTTGAGGCCCCTAAAATATCAAAAAGCTATTTTTAGCGTGACGTCTGTGTGTGTGTCTTCTACTTCTTCGACCCAGACCGTCCGACCTACCAGAAAGGTGTAAGGTATCTGTTTGGACGGCCGGGAAGTGCCACCCAATTTAGACCGGAACCCAGTGGGGGAGGCATCCACAGGGACCGTACCCTCCTTCCCCTACCACCAACCTCTCGGAAGGACTTACGGATCCACATGTTTAACGTGATCGTACTCCGCGTGAACACGGCGGCAGTTTGGGCAGTGGCTGGAATCGAACCCGGGCCTACCGAGTGCAACTCCAGCGCGCTAACCACAGGGCTACCGCGCCCTCGTCTCTGTGTGTGTGTGTGTGTGCGTCTGTGAAATGTATGTATCCACTCTAACTCAAAAAAAAAAAATGGACCAAATTTCATAAAATTTGGTAGGTAAGCCACTTGTGGTTGACCCTGGCGCTGATTAGTTTTTGGTACGATTCGGAATAAAAGAACCAGTCTTTCATTGCAAAATGGCTCTCAAAAATTGCCTGTTATCCACTCTATCTAAAAAATCTGATGTGGGCAGCACATGACTTTCCCTTCAGACGCCAATTCATTGTTTCTTTGTTTCATTAATAATTCATTAAATTTAGTTTAATTGCACTAAATAATACACATAAATAATGGACTCAACATTAGCGTAGCAAAAATGCGAAAAAACTAAAATATCTCGAGAACGGCTTGCACAATGGTTTAATTGTACAAAATAACGCTCACAATTATTTAAAATGACATTGAATTGGCATTTTTTTAAATTCAATTTTCGTTCTCAGTTGGTAACTCGGCGTTTTTTCAACGGTGGCGCAGCGTAAATGCAGAAAAACTAAAATATATCGTGAACGGCTAGTTCTGTTGTAATGGGGTTGGTCCTTTTCTTTCATTGTTGATAATTATGCATAAAACAAGCATTAAATTGATATATTTGAGCATACGTAGTATTTTATTTTAGATTTTGACGATTTTTGCGGGCCATTTCGAAAAAAAAAAAAAAAAAATGCAGGTTATTTTTTTCGAATCGTATCAAAATCTAATAGGCACCAGGGTAACTCACAAGTGACTTATATACCAAATTTTGTAAAATTTGATCTATTAGTTTTTCATCTAGAGTGGATAAAGGCAATTTTTGCGGGCCATTTCGCAAAAAAAAAAAGGCGGGTTCTTTTATTCCGAATCGTACCAAGAACTAATCAGCACCAGAGTCACACCCAGTGACTAACCTACCAAATTTTATGAAATTCGGTCTATTAGTTTTTGAGTTAGAGTGGTTGCATACATTGCACAGACAGTCAGACACACAGACAGACACAGTGACTGATACACACAGACGTCAGGCTAAAAATAGTATTTTCGTATTCTAGATGTCTCGAAGCGTGTAGATTCGTACCCTATACATTACCATGTATTGCAGGGTAAGTAAAAACTAATAAATCAAATTTTACAAAATTTGGTTGATAAGTCACTCGTGTATTACTCTGGTACTGGTTAGATTTTGGTGCGATTCGGAAAAAAAATAACCCGCTTTTTTTTGCGCAATTACCCCGAAAAATCGTCGAAATCTAAAATAAAAAACTACGCATGCTCATATCAATTAAATTCTCGTTTTATACCTAATTTTTAATGAGAGAAAGAGTAAGATCGACCTCATTACACTATGAATAGCCGTTCTCGAGATATTTTAGTTTTTTTTTTCTCATTTTCGCCACGCCACCTTTGAAATATGTCCAATTACCAAATGAGAACAAAAATTGAATAAAAAGTGCAAATTTTAAATAATTATGGGTGTTATTTTGTGAAATTAAAACAAATTTAATGAATTATTGACGAAGTAAAGAGAACGTGAATATGAGTCTGAAGAGAAAGTCATGTACTGGTCATAACAGATTTTGTTGTATTAACTTTTTGAACATTTTCTCCCTTCTCATGCAAAAACCTTGTTTATATGCAAAAATACTGCGGGGAAAAAAAATGCAGCATAAAAAACATACAGTGATGATCTAATCATATATCAAATACAAAGAAAGGGAAACTGCGGAATATTTTATTCGCCAAGGGGTGGGTGATCCCCTCCCTTGAGAGGAAAGTAGGGGAGGGGGGGGGGGGTTCCCAATTTGTCACGATTTTCATCGAGTAAGTGGGAGGACGAGACCCCATTATCCGGCTATCAACACTCTTTGCAACCTCCACAAGTGGCCGGATTTTCAAAGCAAATGCCGATTTGGAAGCGGAAATCGTATCAATCGTGAAAAAAAGAGAGATGCGTTTAATTGGATGCTATTGAATCTACTCGCGCACCCCCCCCCCCCCCTCCCGTTTCAGATCGTTGTATAAAACAATCTTATGTTTAATAATTTGGTACTCCAAAATGCTCATTTTCCTTGTAAAAAAGAGTTGTTGGACTTCAATTCTCTACAATATCAATTTTTTCGTTTCATTAAAAATTGGTTTGTTAAAAAAAAAAAAAAAAATGCATGTAGAGTATTGAATGCAATATTTTATTTCATTTCAGAAAAGAGCAAAACAAAAACAAACGTGGAGTTGTACTCAAAAGTTAAATAAATAATCAGATGATTTGAAAACAAAATATATTATTATTCTTTTCATTGGACAGTATTTACTTTCCCTGCAATAAATGGCAATGTATAGGGAAAGTATTGTAATCATGTCGAAAATCGCAACTTGAGTTTTCAACGGATCTACACGTTTCGAGACCTCTGAAATAAGAAAAAAATATTTTTATCGTGATGTCTGTGTGTGTGTGTGTGTGTCTAAACAATTATGTATTCACTCTAACTCAAAAACCAATGGACCATATTTAATAAAATGTTATAGGTAAGTCACTTGTAGATAGATGATCTTGGTGCTAATTAGGTCTTGGTACGATTCGGAAAAAAAAATAATCTGCCTTTTTTGCGAAATGACCCGAAAAATCGTCGAAATCTAAAATAAAAGACTACGCATGCTCAAATGTATTAATTAAATGCTTGTTTTTTACTTAATTTTTGACGATAAAACGATTAAGACGAACTCCATTACTTTATGATTAGCCATTCTCGAGATATATACGTTTTTTGCATTTTTGCCACGTAGCTTTTGAAAATACGCCCAATCGGCAAATGAACACGAAAATTGAATTAAAAGTGCAAATCCAGTGTCATTTCAAATAATTATGCGTGGTATTTTGTGCAATTAAACTCAATTTAATGAATTAAGGAAATGAAGAGAAAATTAATGTGAGTCTGTAGGGAAAGCATGTGCTGCCCACATCAGATTTTTTAAACTTGTAATTTTAAAGCATAGGAATTTACATATATATAAAGAAACACAGAGAAAAAGGACAAAAACGAAAAACATATCGAAATAGAAAAGACAACTATGTAGAAAAATGATTAAAAATGGCAATATATATATATATATATATATATATATATATATATATATATATATTTAATGAAAATATTAAAGAAATTAAAGTTGAAATGAAACTGAAGAGAATCAGAAGTAAATCTGAAATGAATCAGAACCCCCCCCACCCCACCCCACCCCATAAAAATTAAAAAAAGAAGTTAGACTAGAGAGAAGGAGATAAAGCTCCTATGGATGAAAAGATTGAAATACCATAATGCTTTTAGAATTTTATCTATAGATTTCACTAGTATTAGCAAAATCCCACCGATTCTCATTTGGCACAACAGGAAGGCGTAGTTTTTTTTTGTACATATACTTTGATTATTTTTAAATTAAAATTACTTAATTATAAGTAGAAGTGAGCATTTTTTCCTTGTTGTAGAACAGTGAACAGAATATATAAAGAGAAAATAAATTGAAAGAAAAAATAAACTTCAATACGCCGGAATATTCTTTGTTGTTTGAATTGTAATTTGCATTACAAGGATCTAATTTTCTGAATTATTAACAGTTTAAATAAATAAATTTTAATTGAATACGATCTTTTCACCAGTGTGATCTTTTCACCAATTGCAGTGGAACTTATATTACCTCAGCGCCACTTGAATTATTGTCTCAAAAGATTTTGGCGCTTCATAACATGACGTTATAACTCCTTGCCGTTACCTCCATGACCACAAATGGCCACAATATAAATAAATAATCGCAGAATCACATGGCACATCTTTTAAAATAGGTTAGTTTATGGATACATAAAACGTGAACTTGGTATTTGTATACCTAAAAAAACTACTGGAGACGAAAATTATGGATTAAGATTTGTCATGGAGGTAGTGCATAAATTTTTTACTTACTTTCATTAGTAATGAAGAGTTTCAGTGTCCACTTTGACGATAAGTTTATAATTTCATCCCAGTAGCTCAACGGTAGAGCGTCGGCTGGCCAGTTCGAAGATCCAGGGTTTGATTCCCGGTTGGGACAGGAAGGTTTATTACAATAGCGGCCGAACAAATCAACCCTGTAGGTTAGTGCAAAGATGTCGGATGTCTGAAAGTGCCCCTAATCCGACTAGTACAGATTCAGTGAACTCTGGAAGATGAGCGCCGATTTCAAATTGAGAGGATAATGACCACGCAGCTCTAACCTGGGTACAAATAGTAGTAGCAGGAGGCTAACCTGAGGTAAGAATAACAGAAATTGGTCAGTCAGATTGTCAGTTGCCATCCAATCTGACATTAGAAGGTGGAGAATGCAAAGTCCACTTCGACAATAAGAGCTTGCAATTTCGTCCCAGTAGCTCAAGGGCCGAGCGTCGGCTGACCAGTTCAGAGATCCAGGGTTCGATTCCCGGTTGGGGTTCTTTACAGAGCTTCCACAGATGTGGTAAATCCAAAATTATTGATATTTGGCATTTTTAAATCCTTGTAAACTGATAATCCAATAGCAAAATTTTATCAGTTTCATTTCGTCAGAGTTACACTTGGGAGAATTAGTTTTGTTGACGTTGTTTAGGTATCATGGTAAAGGTCCTTTATCCTTTTGCCTACGGGTGGGACAGCGTCCATCCCAAACAAAGAACCTCTAAAAAAGACAGGTATTTGACATGGAACTGTTTGGGATAGGGTATGTTAAATACCTGTCTTGAGAGGTTCTTCGTTTGGGATGGACGCGTAAGCAAAAGGTTATTAGTTAAATGTCAAGATATATATTTTATATATACAAAAGGATATGGAGACTTCTTTGGGGAAAATGTCTCCATGTATATAAGTGGATAAATTTGGAATACCCTCCCGTTGCAGATAATAGCATCTATGGATCGGTTTCGTGTTTATTATGTATACTCTTCTGCATGGAATATCTTATTCATGCTGACGAGCGGATAAAAAGCGCGAATCCGGACGGAAGATGCTGTTATCTGGGAATGAATTTTACTTTTTGGATACTCCCCGCCCCCTACAGGCGGTTTCTGTAACTACGAATATTTCTAAAGTCTTGTGTTTATTATCGTACATCTATGACTTACTAATCTTAAATATTCCATTATGTAATGGACTCCGTTTACAACGAGCTCGCTTACAGAGAAATGTAAGTCTTTAAATCTTCAATATCAAGGCCAATATTAAACGAATCTAACATTGCCAACGATCATATTCTCAAATATCGATTATTATGAAGTTTTCAGCTCCATAAAGAGAAATACAACCTGTTTTAATGCCTTTTGTTCTCATTACAGCTTTAAGAAGCGATTAAAGACTTGAGTGATGTTATTTGGGTGGTATAGAGAGAAAACAGTTTTTACACACTTTTATTTAACTCCATCTTTTATCTGTTCGTTCGTCTGTGTTATTCAATTCTGGGTTATTCAAATCTGTGAGGCCCTAATTAATTACGTTCCATTGATCATGATAACATAGAATTTGGTACGTATTTGTATTTTTTGGTCTATTTTAATTCTTTGGATTTTAAATTTTATCGGGATAGCCCGTCCTGTGCTTGTTTGGGGGTTCGAGATCCGGAGTAGTTAGAGAGCTCAAATTTGGTATATTGATATTTTCCGTGGTATATTTCATTTTTTCGGATTTTGGTTTTTACCTTTTGAGCCAGCTTTTAGCCCGCTATAAGAATGTGCGTAATTTTGAGGAATAATTCGAAAACCCGGGTAGCTGGAAAGTTCAAATATAGTATGTCGTTGTCTTTTGTGGAATATTTTAATTCTTTAAATTTTGAACCTTATCAGATGGCTAGCCCGTCCTGAGCCCGCCACAGGAATATACGCGTTTTTGGGGAATAACTAAAGATAAATTAAATTGTAATGACTAAGCTTCAATACAATTTTCATACATTTAAGTTCCATAAAAGTATCAAAAAGGGCCACTTTCAAATACTACATTTTTGCTTTTATTTGTTACGCTTGGGTTAGTGGCATTTGATATCCCTGTTGAGTTGCAGATAGCTTCTGAAAGAAGAAAAATCTTTGTCACTAAATTTTAAATGATAAAATTGGTTGCGCAAATATATATATATATATATTTTAATAATGGGAAATTGACTGCAATGATTTTTAAATGTAATAGACAATTATGCGAGTATTTCACTAATTCCATAGTTAAGAAATTAACGGATTTTTTCCTATGTAAAAATAAACTGTATGTAAGATTTTGTGATATTTTAAAATACTCAAGTAAATTCTTTTATTACATTTATAGTACTTTTACTTCGTATCATTTATTGCGGAAATTAGGAATAGCAAAGCGAATGAATTTTCCATTCCTTGGCGACCTTTTAGATGCGAGTTTCGCTATATACACTTTCCATAAAATTATTGTGATGAGAATTTTGTGAAATTCGTTGTATTGTGGTGAGAATTTTGTTATTTTGCTGGATTTAGCTTCTTTATCCTAATTAAATTGAAAAGCTAATTTTTCTCAGATTTAAACCACATTTAGAAAATGGATATTCTAGAATGCAAGATTTAAAGTTCAAGCCTGAGTAAGTTGAATAGCAATGTCGATTACAAGAACACAGTTATTTTCTATTTTTATAAATAAAATAAACTTGGTCATTCAGATTTGATGCTAAAATGACTATAAAGTTTTGAATATAATAACGTGCCACATTTCTGGCATGAAATATTTATAAAATACAAAATTGAATATAATGGCTATATTAGTTGTTAAAAATAAATAAAAACTTAAGCAGCTTTATAAATCAAGAGTATCAAAATAACCACTTGCACTAGTTAGTAGAATACACATTTAATTTATTGGCTATCTTATTTACAATTTTGTTTCTCTTTTAACATATTTACAAATCTATATCATCAATTAGTTAAACAAAAAAACTCTGATATTTTTCTAAAACACTGATGTCTAGTTCACACGAAGTTTATGATCTTTCATATAATTCAAGATTTTAATTCGATCAAATTTAAAGTAATGAAAGGGTGCTATATTATTACAGCAAATATTTACATATCTAAGCATTTTACTAATATGTAACTGACAAACATCTTACTATTTTTGTTTTGTTAAGAAGTTATTCTTAAATTAAATTGATATAAAATATCAGTACACACAATCAACCTGTCAGATACGCTTTTGAAAGCTATTTCTTTACATTGATATACCAATCATGAATTTAAAATTTTGTGCATCGCTCCTTTACGCCTGTTAATTTTTTTGAAAATATTAAAATATATCTAGACTGTCAATATATACTATATGGCTTTTTGACTTAGAATATCGCCCAGCGATCAAGAGGTAATAGAATCAACATGAAATTCACCAGTATTAGGAAAACTACAAAATTATTCTAGTTGGCTGTTCCATGTAACTGCTAGTAGTTGGTGACACAAAGAACGGATTGATCAAACTAACTGTAACAGCAGCTGCTGGGTTATTTTCATGTGCGTGAGGGACACCAGAGGATGTCATTCCACTATCATGTAATTTTCTCATGTGTTTCTTGAGGTCAAAGTTTCTACAAAATCCTTTTCCACATACTTTACACGTATAGGGCTTTTTGTCATTATGTGTGTGCATATGAAAAGTTAAATTGTAGACTTGGTGAAAGGCTTTGTTACAAACAGTGCACTTGTAAGCCTTTTCGCCACTGTGGGTCAGTTTGTGGTTCTTGTAATTGCCCTTCTGGTGAAATCCTTTACCACAATATTCGCATACCCAAGGTTTATATCCAGCATGGATTCTGATGTGGGTGTTAAGAGTGGAACTCCTGTTGAAGGCCTTACCACACGTATGACATTTGTGTGGTTTTTCCTGCGTGTGGATTATCTTGTGACGACACAGAGTACTAGCCTGCCGGAAACCTTTACCACATACTTTGCACACAAATGGGCGAGCCCCGGTATGAACTGGCATGTGCCTAGTGAGATTATAATGAGCATTGAATATTTTACCACATTCTGGACAAGTGAATGTCTTTTGTTTATTATGATTACGTTTTTGCCTTACAGGGCTTGAGCAGTCTCCAGATGACTCGGAAGCAGCCTTCGAATCTGCTGCAAATCTCGAACTTGAATTGAGACTCTGTGAGGTGCAGATGCTTTCTGAGTCCGTAATTTCATCGGGCTGTCTGGAACTTGTGGTTGCAAACACCGGTTGCGGTCGAATCACTTTATGGATTGATAAAGGATCCATGGGGTGCCGACTCTGAGTTGTCGAAACATCCTCCCACGGCATGTCTGCATTGTTTCGAGAGATCTGCTGAGGAGGTACACCATACATGAAACCGTAATGTCTTAATAAATCTTGAGACCTTTGCTGTAAATAGCGCGAGGAATTGCAGGTATTGCTCATATGGCACCTCAGATCTTGAAGCCCGGAGTTTTCCACCAATCGTTTCAATGCTAACTCGTAAACGTCCATATTCATTGGTGGATACCTTTGAGGTCCAGGAGGAAAATTCATACCTATCTGTTCTACATCTTCACGAACTCTTCCTGGTGGAAATGCAAGCAGAGGGTTCACCATCAGTGGATTCATAAGGGACATTCTCTTGTTAAAATCCTCAAACATAACATTTAACAAGGGACTTATTAACTTCTCCGGTGTACCAAGGGTCTTTTTCGGCCTGGGTTCCATGATTTTGGCAATGGAAAAAGCCAGCGAATGTTTTTCTTTTTCATTGGTCATGATCTTTGAATCTTCTAACTCCGATGGAGTTTTGAGTGGACTGCTGTTTTCGCTGGATGGTGATTTTGGTGCCATGAATGATGTTGGTGAGGCAGCCATCGTATATGGAATTTAATAAGTCTTCATCTCCTTTTATTCTATAGGAGTGTCCTCTACCTGTAAAATAAAATATATATATATATATATATAAAAAAAACCATAATATTGAGAGAAATACAATTTTTATTAAAATGTTTATGCAAAAAGTATGTAAAATATAGATTCAATGGAAAAGCAAGTGAAATTTTCACGTATTGGAAACAGTCCTGCACAGGGTAATTTATATACTTCATAATTATGAATTAATATGGCTAATCATATTGTGTTTTCACATTCTATCTTCATCAAAATAATGTGAAACAAATTTAATTTTTCTGAAACAATGCTCCTCGAATTTAAGTATTGAATAAACGTCATCCTTAAAGCATACAGCTAATATTTATGGCTTAAGAAAACACTAAAATTTAATGGACTGGCACCCATATTAACACTTTATGCATTTTGCTCCATTAAAAAAATTTAAAGATCAGAACAATTTCTATTTTTTCTTTTCAAATATTGCGTAATATCATTCACCAGTTTTTCTTTATCTTCTCTATAATGCATGGCATAACATAGATACACGAATTTTAATGGGAGTTGAAAATTTGAATTCGAGTTTTTGATCTTCCTAGTGCGTCCCATTCTACTGACTACATTGATAGCACCAATATCGTAGACACTGAATAATATTGTGGAAAATAAAACGTGACATTATGCGATGGTTCATAAGTTCGAAATAGCTGTATACTGCATTTTGTTGTTTGTCTTCTTTGTGCTTTAATACGTTGCTTAATTGGAACTTTCTAGCTGATTCGCTTATCGAGTTTTTTCTCAAAATGATCATATTTCTATGGCGGGCTCAGAACGGTCTAGCCCGATAAGGTTAAGAATCCAGAGAATTAAAATATATCCCAAAAGATAACGACATACTTAATTTGGACTTTCCAGCTGCTGCTGTTCTCGCGTTAATTCTTCAAAATGAGTACATTCCTATGGCGGGCCCAAGACGGGCTGGTATCGGCAAAGCCACCAAGGTCCTCATCTAAATTAAAAGATCCCTCATCCTAATGCCCTGGTAAATTTCGAAACTTATTTTTTATCACCGTAGCTTTTGGCACTCATCCAAACTAAAAAACTCCAACTTGCTTTAACAAAAAAACAGGTAGGGAAATTTAGCAAAACAAAAATTTAACAGTGTTCGAAAATTTAGCAAAGCACTTTTCTCTGAAATGTTGAATTTAATGACTGCTTTGTTTTCAACTGCTCGTTTTTGCTTTCATTACATGCTTCGTAGGGTTGCTACAATTTCCATTCGCAAGTATTTCTGCTTTACAAACGAAAAGCTTGGCGTGAAGCAGCATATTTGATAATGGGAATGTTTGCAGAGCTGGCAAAATTCGTAGATGGATTTTTAATATTGGCGATAATATTTCGGTGGTTTTTGTTGTCGATTTTTTAAGACTCCGGAATAGGGTTGTTGATATTTTACTTTCTTAGACTGTTTTTGCTCTGGGAAAAAGATTGGTGCGAAAAATGGGTAACATAGTGTCATGTTATAGTGTTGAGAAGGATAACAGAAATTGCAGATGGGTTGATTATCGCACTTAATGGCATTTATCGCACTTAATGGCATTTATCGCACTTAATGGCATTTATCGCACTTTATGGCATTATTAGGTTTCCGCTCGGAACTAAGATACAGATGGAGTGTTTTGTTAACGGGAAGAGCAGGGTTCGTTGAAAACTTATTAATCGTCCAGGTTAGCGTTTGGGTTAATTTATTCAGTCTCTTTGGAAATGTAAACATTGCCAACTCTACGCCAAGTTGACTGAATAAAGACTACTTGGCGTAGAGTTGGCAATGTTTTCATTTCCAATCCATGGACTAGAATACTTTGTTTCTTTCAAAAAATCTTGAGTAAAAAGGCATGCATTTGGAATTTATTTTCAGAGAGTGGAAATAAGAAAAAAAAAAAAAAAAGACATGTAATATATGTAAGCAGCTGTTTATATTTATTTTTCGTCAAAGTCGTTTGCAGTGTTAATAAGTTCAGACAGTCAATAAAGCGTAGGCGCTCTCGAGAACTTATTTCCAAAGTTGATTGATTGCCTTACACGGAAATATTTGCTTCTTCCTCCCAGGTGTAAACTTTGCATCAACGTTAAGGAATAATGACTCCATATGATTATGATATGTAGCTCGGTCAGATATTCAATATTTTCGATTGTTGAAACTGGCGCGTATTGAAAATTATAATACATAGCATTTGTTAAAGTCAACAATTAAAATTAGTTGCTAATAAAATTAATTTAACATTAGCATTTAGCATTGCTAATGAAAATTAAATATAATTTCCATCACTAGACATAATACAGACAGTATACCACAGTCTCGATTTAATGAATTTGAAAGGCATATTGCGTTTGAAGCTTTTAATGTGTTGTAAAATTAAATGCTAAACAGTATTACAGTGAAATCAAATTTCCGAAATATACTTGCGATTGAAAATATTAATATAGATTATTATTTTATGCATAAAATATGTGAGTTTCATTAAAAAGATGTATTTGTTATATATAAAATCCCCCGGGAAATCCCCCCTCCCCGTCTTAGTGCAATTTAGCAAACCACTATTTTTGATTCTATCATCCCTTAATTTCAGCATATTTCAGGATCTGTACATTATTTTAGGCAAGATTTCGTTTACCTCGTTGATGTTTAAAGCGAGAATTTTTTAACAAAAGTGCGCCGCTTCCCAATGCTCTTCTATACGAAGCACTGCTGATCTAAAAATTGCAAGAGCTGGCACTGACGTCATAATTCGGCCAGAACTGTTACAATGGGGGAGAATAGCAAACGGGACAACCTGTAATGTTCCATTAATCTTAGATGCTGATTAGATTTTGGTATTTAAAAAAAAAATGTTTTTTTCTTTTTGTGAAATAACCCACAAAAATCATCAATATCTGAAATAAAAGAGTAAATATGCTTAAATATATTATTAAGATTCTCATTTTCTACATAATTTTTTGACTACCAAACGAATAAGGCCCCCAACCCCTACACACACACAGATGAACCCGTTCTCGAGATATTTAAGTTTTTGAAATTTTGATAAGCTGGTGGCGTTTTAAAACGCATTAAATTGTCAAATGAAGAGAAGACGTATTAAAACTGCAATTTGTATATAATATGAAATAAGCATTTGTATTATTTTGGGAAATTAAATTCATTTGTATGGATTATGAAAGAGGAAATAAATCTGAGTGTGTAGAAAAGTCATGTGCTGTCCACATCACATGTTTTTGTATGGTAATACTTAAAGTTTATAACTTAAAGTTTATATGAACGTATAATAACTTAAAGTTTATATGAAATCAAAAGATACAATACATATTTGATTCTGTATTGAGGTTAAATTATAACAATGATTTTTTGTTACGCATTCGAAACAATATGATGTCCCTTCCGTTACATAAAATGGCGGGCCCTCTCGAATTATCGGCCGCATTTATAGTCAATAGGATTCAGAAATTCACTGATTGTTATAGGTGTACCAAATTTCATTGAAAATAATAAATTCTGTCGTGGAATATCGTATTCTCATTCACGGGCACACACATGCGGTCACTCATTCAAACACACATATACATACTCACATACACACAGACATAATTTCGAAAACTTGTTAATCGATTTCGGGGATATACTCGATACGAGATATCAAATTGAAAAAATTGAAAACTCGACTTCGAATTTTTGATTTCATCGCAATACTTTTCTTATGCATTATACTATGTAAGGAAGAATAAATATGCAGTATAAACTCACATTTTATCACGCAAAAAATAAATAAAGTAAAATAAATAAATAAATCTATATAAATAAAAATGAAAATCTGTCTGTCTGTCTGTCTGTCTGTCTGTCTGTTTGTCACACCATCACGGGAGAACGGCTGAACCGAATTTGATGAAATTTTGTGGGTAGCCCAGAAATAGCCCCACTTAAAATTATATCCGTGTTTTGAGTTTCTACGACCAGTGGTTCTCGAGATATTAGTAAAAAACGAAATTTTCGTTTGTCCCATCATCACGGAAAAACGGCTGAACCGAATTTAATGAAATTTGGTGAATAGCCTTGAAATATCCCCCCATAAATTTTGTCCAAGTTTCGAGTTTCTAAGACCTGGGGTTGTCGAGATATTAATGAAAAACGGAACTTTTTCCTAGGAGTTCTACTCCCTAACTCCGTGGTTTATCCAAACGAAAAGCTTGAAAATCGTTTGAAAGTGAATTAAAATTTAATCTCTGAGTTTGATGGGAGATTTTTTGCGTTAATTAGTCACTTTCTGAAAACATGAATTGTTTGAAACATGATTTAAAGGGGAAATCTATCTCCATGGTTCATGGTTTATTTAAAACAAGCTTTTACGGAACAATGAGAAGTATAGAGAAATCAAAATCGTTATTTAATTTCGCAGTTTATGTTATAAGACATGACATATTTAACATGTTATAAGATTCTATCTTATATCATGTTACTCAGAAACGCAATTAAATTAAATCTGTCTGTTAATTTTAATAATTATTTTTTCGATTTGAATAATAAATAAATGGATATAAAAATATATTTTAGAAAAGAACGATTTGATTTTTCTTATAGCATTTTTGACTGGATAATATCAATTACGGTCTTCAGGTTTAAAAATTATTGTTATTTATATATTCGGGGATTATTGATTCAAGGATTATTGATATTTTCAAGTTATTATGCAATTATTTTATTATGACAAAAATTGTTTAAACTCATATATTGTATGTTGTACGAATCTTCTACAAATACACGTGTATATCTTTTAATCTACGAGAATATAAGTAGTACAGGTATATTGACATATGTTTTGATATATATTGGCATATATTGGAATCAATTACGACCTTCTGGTATAAAGAGTACGGATATTATTGATGTTTTCAATTTATTACGTCATCTCTTTTATTTTGGCAAATATTTTTGAGACGTATATTGTAATACGGGTAATCTTCTACTAACACATTGGCATATTTTCTGATCTGCGACAATATAATTAGTACGGGGTTGCATATATTCATTCAATTCCTATTTTTTCTTCTGTAAATTTGCTTACAAAAGGGGGCAGGATGTTTTATTCTTCAGATCTGATCGTGAAGATAATTTTGCATAGTGAGAACATATATTCTTAAACTTCTCTTTAGGAGCAATAAATTTAATATTTTAACAGAATTTGCACATGATTGCGAACTATAAGTTTCTTTAAATTATACACTCCGTACGAATAACGGGTGTGCTGTTAGTGGTTAATAAATTTTAACATTTTAGGAGGATATATCATGTTGCTCGGCATCGCAATTAAATTAAATGTGTTTGTTAATGTTTTTATTATTTTTTTTCGATTTAAATAATAAATAAATGGATAAATGGATGTAAAAGTATATCTTATGAATGGACGGTTTGATTTTTCTTTTAATTATATTAATTGCTGACTGCGTACATCAATTTCATTTATTTTGGCAAAGAGTTTTCAAGCTTATATCGCATTCAGCTACTAAACTCATATATTGTGTTTAGCCAATAAATTCATATAGCCGATTGTTGAAACAGAAAAAGAGTAGAGCGGGTATATCTTCTAATACAATTGTAGTGTTTTCATTTAGTATATTGAAACGGGATAAGAATGTTTCATTCAGATCTGCAAATTCAAAGCTACGAATTTGGAGGGATATCGCTAATTTGACAACTTTTCTTAAACTTTGCCAAATTGACGGAAATGTCGCCAAATTGATATAAACGACACACAAACAGCTGCCATAAACCTTCGGGTTGGTCGTGTGGCTTGGGTCTTCAACATATCAATGAAATTTTGTTTTGTTTTGTTAGAAGAGAGTACTGAAATGATGTTTGGTTAGCATTTATCTGTCAGACCAACCATCCTACTTAGTAATACATTTAGCGAATTTTTAAAATGTCACCAAATTGATAAAAATGTTTTCAAATCTATAAAAATATCTTGAAATTGATAAAATTGCGCTACATAAATGATATTAATTGTTTTTTGTTAGGGGATAGTATTGTGATGATATTTCGTCAATTTGTCGCAAAGTGGAACTGTCAGTTCTACAGTCCCACTTGGCGATAAATTTGGCGATTTTTTAAAATGTCGCTAATTTGACGAAACTGTCGCCAAATGTTCCATAGAAATATAACTATTTAGACGATATTTTTTCTACCAATTTATTTGAAGCAAATGATATCATGTCGCTTAGCAACGGATTTAAATCCAATGTGTTTATGCGGCAGACGGCTTTTATTAAATCCTTTCCGATTTGAATAATGAAGATATGTATATAAAATAAATTTCATTGCCCATTTCATTTTGGACTGGATAATATCAATTATACTCTTCAGGTTTAAACATTATTATTATTGATATTTTCCGGAATTATTGATTCAGGGATTATTGATATTTTTAAGTTATTACGCCATTGTTTTATTGCGGCAAAAATTGCTGACACACGCATATTGTACGTTGTACGAGTAATCTTCTAGGAATGCACGGGTATATCTTCTAACCTACGAGAATATAAGTAGTACAGGTATATTGGCATATATATTGGAATCAAGTACAGTCTTCTGGTATGAAGATTAAGGGGATTAATTATATATTCAATTTATTACGTCGTCTGTTGTATTTGACCAAAAAACATTTGTGACTTATATTGCAAAACGGGTAATCTTCTACTAATAATCGGACATTATAAGTAGTACGTGTCCATATAATTCCCATATAATTTTAGCACTTTAATTTTGACATATATTGGAATAAATGACTGTCTTCAGATTTAAAGATTACGGGTTTATTGGTATTTTCAATTTATACATGTAATCTACTAATACAGGTTATATTTTCTAATATTCGCGTATATAATTAGTACGGGTCCCATACAATTTTAACGCTTTTATTTTGCATATATTGATTCAATTCCATATTTTTTTTTCATATTTGCTTACATAAGGGGTCCAAGATGTTTTATTCTTCAGATATGTCCATGAAGATAATTTTATATAGCGAGAACAGAGATTCTTAAACTTCTTTTTAGGAGCATTATATTAAATATTTTAACAGAATATTTTGATTAAACATGCCATTTAGTATACTATAAGAATTTGGACATGATTATGAATTTCAAGTTTCTTTATATTATATACTCCGTACGAAGAACGGGTATGCTGCTAGTAAACAAATAAAAAATAAAAAATATATATTTACAGACTTTTAATTTTTTTCTATCAGCGTACAATATTAACTTTCAATGGACATAAAAATGGTATTTTTTTTTACCTGAACATTCATACAAAGTTCATGTTTGCATTAAATCAGCGATTTTAGATAATTATATTAATATAAATTAAAAAATCTGATGTGGGCAGCACATGACTTTCCTTATATAATGCAATGAATTTACTACTTTTACAGTGAAAGAAAATAGATTATTTTTATAGTAAATATTTATATTCTTTAAAAGATATCGAAAACACACACACACACACACACACACACACAGACATCACTTCAAAAATGTTTGATTCGTGATCAGGGATACTTGAAACGTGCTCTCCCGTCGAAAACTCGAATTCGAATTTTCGACCCCGTCACAATATTTTTCTCATACATTATGTATATATGGAAAGTAATATTTACTAAAAAATAAATTAACACAGTATAAAAAAATCTGATGTGGGCAACACATGACTTTCCTTATATAATGTAATGAATTTACTACTTTTACAGTAAAAAAATTGGTTTTTCTTATAGTAGATACTAATATTACTTCCAAGATATTGAATTTTCGACAATTAGTCGTCATTTTCATTGATTTAGTGTCATTTTTATCCATTTGGCGAGATTTTCGTTAATTTGGCAACATTTCAAAAAGTCGCCAAGTTGGCGACACTCCGCCAAATTCGTCGCCAAAGTCTCGCCAAGCGTTATGGACGAAGAAATATGTTATTCTTACAGCAGATAAATAACCATTGGCGTTCAAATACAAAAGTATTACTTAAAGTACCTTTTTTCATGAATGGAACGAGGTAGATCCACGAGAATGATATGATATCACCCAATTTATCGCATGGTATTACATATGAAAAGTGAACATGTTTCTGAATAGAAAATATTTTTTTTTATTTTATATGACTTTTTGATAATTTTTTTAAAAAATGTGCAATATCTCGAGAACGGTTCATGTTAGCGTTCTAAAATTTATGTCAATCGTTTTCTAATAAAAAATTACATAAGAAATGTCTATTTGCGTAACTTTATTAGCGGTTTTGATTTTTTGTCGATTTTTTCAAAATTTCACTCAAAAATTTGGGGGGGGGGGGGGGTTCTGAACATTCGATTGCGTATAAAAACAATAGGCTTCCAGTGTTTACGGATTGTGATTTTTGTACCAAATTTCGTTCGAATCGGTCCATTCGTTCGTCAGTTATCGTCTCCACAGACTCACTGACACACACACACACACACAGACATCACTTCAAAAATGTTTGATTCGTGGTCAGGGATACTTGAAACGTGCTCTCCCGTCGAAAACTCGAATTCGAATTTTCCACCCCTTCCTTATACATTATGTATATAAGGAAAGTAATTACGGCACAAATAAATTGCAGCAAAACTGGCATAAAAGTAAAATATTTACTAAACAAGAAAGATCAATCATGCATAAGCATTGATTATGAAACACTTTCCAACTGAAATGTAATTTCATTTAAAAATTTCTAAAATGTGATTCATTCAGTGGTAATATCTTTTACATTATCACAGTACTACAGTAATTTATTATACTTAAATATTTAAAACTGTATCGAAATATAAATCATCTAATTCTTTATGCAAAATCAATGAATATTTCATTCATATAACATGTATTCCAGACTCCAGAGCTAAATAATTTTGTGTGAAAAAAATTCAGCAATTCTTATGTAATTCATCTTACAATCGCTTGAGATATTTGCATTCTGCATATGTTAAAATTAGGCTTCTTTGAAGAAATAATAAAAGTTTAGGGATCATTTAAAATCACAACTATTGTAATTGCATAGGCACGGAATTTAGATACACAGATAATACACAGATAATATATATGTGTATGTGTATGTACTCAAAGTATTGGAATCGTGCCGAAGATCGGAACTCGAATTTTCAAAGGATCTACACGTTTTGGGACTTCTAGAACACGAAAAAACAACTTTTAGGAAGACGTCTGTGTGTGTAAGGGTGTATCTGTGTATGTTTCTGTGTGTCTGTGTGGATATTACATCCACTCTAATTGAAAAACTAATGGACCGAATTTCATACAATTTGGTAGGTATGTTTTTTGTGGGAAATCCTGATGTTCATTAGATTATAGTACGATTCGTAATAAAAGAATCTGCCTTCTTTGCGAAATGGCCGCAGAAATTGCCTTTATCCACTCTAGCTAAAAACTAATGAACCAAATTTAACAAAATTTGGAGTATAATATTTCAATAACCTACAAGTGATTTATATACCAAATTTAACAAAATTTGGTATATAAATCATTTGTAGGTTATTCTACTACGATTCGGGAAAAAGGAACGGGCTATTTTTGCGAAATGGCCAGCAAAAATCGTTATATATAAAAATAAAAGACTACGTGTGCTCAATTATATCAATTAAATTCCTATTTTATATGTGATTTTTGACAACAAAAAGAATAAGACTAACCCCATTACTCTAGGACTAGCCGTTCTTGAGATATTCTAGTTTTTTCGCGTTTTCGCTACGCCACCTTTGACAATAAGTCCAGCTATCAAATGAGAACCAAATTTAATTTTAACGTGCAAATTCAATGTCATTTAAAATACTTATGTTGTGCAGATAAACTCAAATTATCATTGAATAAATAAAGAGAACGAATATGAGTCTGCAGAGAAAGACATGTGCTGTCCACATCAGAATTTTTAACAATATTACACCAATGATTTATAGAAGTGAACGGGGATTATTTTCAGGCCATTTCGAAAAAAATGTATGAGCTATATTTAAAGATCCATCAAATTTTTGTCGAATGAAATGTTCAACAAATTTAAGCTGTGTACCAAATTTTAACTCTCTAGGACGTAGGAAAGTGCATTTAAAATGCCATCAATTAAATTTATCATGAAGAGTTTTATAAAATTAAAAAAAAATGAAAAATTGTTATCTACCAAATTTATTTTAAAATATGAAGCCACTCCCATATGCAAACGTTTAAACAAATGGAGAGATATTTATTATATAATATATCTCTCTTTTCTTTCTGGAAGATATCCCAAAGTCAGAATTTAATTGAATTTGTTTTCTTCCCTATATTAAATAATTTTTTTAATTAAAAAACTACTTAACATATTTTACTAAATTTTTTTTTATATATTTTATGGGATAATGTGAATATTTCCTAAAAATTTCGAAGCAATTCGTGAATTTTAAATTTACTTAAAAAATGTTTGAAAAATTAGGTCCCATAGGGTTCAATGTATTTCATTTTTTCAACCCGGGTTCAATAAAAAACTAATTGGGTGATATTATTTATTTATATTCCCATAGGTCCTACAGACCGTCTGAACAACATACTAAAATTTCATTTTGATAAACTCATTTTTACGGCAGTTATCGTGCTAACGGACAGACAGACAGACAGACAGACAGACAGACAGACAGACAGACAGACAGCAGACAGACAGACAGAATGAACAAAGTCATAAACACTTTTCAACTTAGTTGTAAAGTGTTAAAAATAAATTAACACAGTATAAAACAAATTAATAACGATACCAGCCGGTTTAACAAAGGCATGAAAGTGTCTATTTGTGACAGTCACTTTTTTATTTCTGTTGACATATGTACATTTAATTTTTTATTCTATTCAGCACATTATGCTTAAATTTTAATATTTGTAGAAATGATATAAGTAGTTGTAAAGATAAGAATTTTTTTTTTTTTATTGTTTGGAACGATCCGCTCGAATAATAGCACAATTATATTTATAGCACAATTATATTTTCTCGAAAGTGAAACAATTTTGTAAGGCAAGTGTTAATAAATATTTAAAGGTTTAAGTATGAGAAGGAAACTTTTTTATCTTCCATTTTCCTGCTATAATTTTATCTTCCATTTTTCTAAAGAAATTTAGTTAAAAATATTAATATTTAGTTATAAGTTGTATACATTTATTTTTTCATCCACTTCTATTCTCTTTAATTTTTCATTCTATTTCTAAAATAATTATCTTCCATTCTCCTAAAGAAATTTGGTAAAAAATGTCAAAATTTAGCTACAAGTTGTATACATCCAATTTTCCATTTTTGAACAAATAAAATTTTAAAAAATTGCAAAACTTGTCATTAGTTGTGAAAATAAGAGGGTGTTTTATTTTGCTCGGCTCAATTCGTTCGAATAACAGCACAGGCTCAATTTCCTTGACATACTCACTGACTCGGCAGTGAACTTATCATGCTTAAAATGATAAATACTTGCGAAATTAGCAATTGCAAATTGAGCAATTAACAATTGCAAATTGAGTTTTCAAATCAGTAATTGGTGACCCCCCCCCCCCCTTGACGGCAATGCATGCGTTTTGTTTAATATACGCATGTATACGTTTAGGTCTAGGTAAGGAGTGATAAAGTTTCCTAATGTCATTCTGCGATACATTCTGCTAGGCATTCCTCAATTGTTACTCCAGATTTGCTACATTTCGGGGTGCCCGAATCTGGCGACCCCTAGCATGTCCCACACATGCTCGATTGGCGAAAAGTCTGGTGAACTTGCTGGCCAAGAAACAGTATCACCAGCACGGAGACAGTCCACAGATATGCGAGCCGCATGTGGCGTGACATTATCTTGTTGGAAAATGGCCCCAGAATGACGTGCCATGAAGGGTAACGCAAACGGCAGCAGGATTTCATCAACATATCATTGAGCTGTTAAAGTTGTACTCAGGATGACTAGGGACGACCTGCTGTCGTAAGAGATAGCACCCCACATCATCACAGCAGGGGTGATGGCTGTGTGCCTGCGTAAAACGAAGGCTGATTGGGACCGTTGGCCCTGGCGCCTCCCCACACGTACCCGATGTCATCTGCTGAAAGACTGAAGCGTGATTCATCGCTGAACACTATGCGAAACCAGTCTGCTGGCAGCACTGATGTTCGGCTACGACACCACACCAAACGACTCTGTCGATGTTGTGGGGTTATAGGCAGACGCCTTAAAGGCCGCCGTGAGATGGCCAAGCGCCGTGAGATGGTGTAAGGTACCACGGGTGGTATGGAAGAGGCTGTAGTCAGTTCGGGCCTGTCACACAATCATCCGATCTTACCTTGCATTCTTGCACCTTGGCTTTCCAGAGCCTTCATCCCGCCGTTGAGTTCCTTGCAGCAACCATTGTCAGCACCTTTTCACAGCAATGTCCGTTCGGTGCAGATGACGGCCTATTGCTCGGTATGACAAGCCAGCTTCACACATCCCGACTATATGACCGCGTTTGTACTCATCTATTTGCTTATAAGGTCTAAGGCAACGTCGTAACGGCATTATTGGTTGTGTTTCCAAGGAACTGCAACGCCGCTAAGGAGCAAAGATAAATCGCCCACATTTTTAACCTGTTTTATAGGATGCTAGTTTCGCAGTAGAAACGCGCGCTATGGCCGAAGTTAACACTCATTGGCCTTGCAAATTTAATCATTTGCATACTTGGTGTAAAGAAATTTGCCTGAGAAATTTTGATCATTTGCATACTTGGTGTAAAGGAATTTGCATGAGAAATGTTGAGATGATCGGATTATTTTTTAGGGGTGCTTCTGTTTTTACTTTCCTTATATACATAATGTATAAGGAAAGTATTGTGACGGGGTCGAAAATTCGAAATCGAGTTTTCGACGGGAGAGCACGTTTCAAGCATCCCTGATCACGAATCAAACATTTTTGAAGTGATGTCTGTGTGTGTGTATGTGTGTGTGTGTGTGTGTGTGTGAAAGTATGTGTGTGTGTGTGTGTGTGTGTGTGTGTGTGTGTCAGTGAGTCTGTGGAGACGATAACTGACGAACGAATGGACCGATTCGAACCAAATTTGGTACAAAAATCACAATCCGTAAACACTGGAAGCCTATTGTTTTTATGCGTAATCGAATGTTCAGAACCCCCCTAAATTTTCGAATAAAATTTTGAAAAAATCGTCAAAAAATCAAAACCACTAATAAAGTTACGCAAATAGACATTTCTTATGTAATTTTTCATTAGAAAACGATTGACATAAATTTTAGAACGCTAACATGGACCGTTCTCTAGATATTGCACATTTTTCAAAAAAATTATTAAAAAGTCATATCAAATGAAAAAAAAAATATTTCCTATTGAGAAACATGTTCACTTTTCATATGTAATACCATGCGATAAATTGGGTGACATCATTCTCGTGTATCTATCTCGTTCCATTCATGAAAAAAGATACTTTGAGTAATACTTTTGTATTTGAACGCCAATAGTCATTTATCTGCTGTAAGAACAACTTATTTCTTCGTCCATAACGCTTGGCGAGATTCTGGCGACGAATTTGGCGGAATGTCGCCAACTTGGTGACTTTTTGAAATGTTGCCAAATTAACGAAAATCTCGCCAAATGGATAAAAATGACGCTAAATTAATGAAAATGATGACTAATTGTCGAAAATTCAATATCTTATAAAGAATATTAGTATCTACTATAAGAAAAACCTCTTTTTTTACTGTAAAAGTAGTAAATTCATTACATTATATAAGGAAAGTCATGTGTTGCCCACATCAGATTTTTTTTTTTTTTTGCAAAAGAGTGTATTTCATAGTTTTATAAGAAGAAACTTATGTGATTACTTTGAGAATATATAATAGCTTCAGACCGTTTTTGAGCAGTAATCAGATGTTTTAGTGGTAAATTTTAGAAAAATATAATCTTAAATATATAATATAATCTTAAAATATATAATATAATCTTAAAATATAATATTATATTATTTTAACCTTTTTAAATGCATAGCATAGTTCAATTGCGCGATTTTTACATGTTTATTATATACTAGGCATGAATATTATATATTATATTGTTTAGAAAATTGGTATTGCTTTCTATAGGAAATGATGCTGGTGAAAATATTAAATATAAGTTCAAGTTTAAATATAGTTCAGGTTTTAATGATGGAAAATACTAAACATTATGTCTAGTTCTAGTTTTTTGCATAGCATACGATTATATAAAGTTTTCGAGCTATAATATTCGAATTATATAAAGTTCACGAGCAAGAATTGATTCGTCCACACCTGACACTCTTATTCCTTCATGCAGGCTACCATATTTCCAAGCTAAAATGATAACAGTTTTAAGAGGTCATAGAACGTGCTTATCCGCCGAAATCTTGAATCTAAAATTTTTTGCGAAATTAATACTTTTTCTATATTCAACAGGAAATTTATGAAGGAGCCTTAATATAGTGGCAAATCGTGTGTACATTTCATTTTTTGACGGAATTATTAAGCATTTTTATTTTATTTCCCACACTTATTTCGAACATCCATACTTAAAACCTTCATACAAATAGGAAGTGACATTTCCAGAACAGGAAGTAGAAATGCTTAGTGAACCCCTCTGTGCCTTTGAAAATCGATGCTGAATCTATATCACTAATCATCTAAGCTATATCTATAACCAATTCTAAGAAATATATATTTTATAGGGGAATTTTTGAACCGGAAGTGGAACTCCTTAGTGAACAATCGTTTAGAATTTTATGTTGGATTCATATCAGTAATTATATAAGCGCTATATCTCTGGCAAATCTTGAGAATAGATTTTTCAGGACAAATTTTTTTAACCTTTAGTGGAAATCTTTAAATCAAGGCAAGATCTAAGTGCTATCTATGACCAATCTTGAGAAATAGATTTATCAAGGCAATGTTTTGAACCTTAATTGAAAATCCTAAGTAAACCACTGTATCTCCCCCAGAATTTAATGCTAAATTCATTTCAGTCATCAACTAAACTCTGTCAATGGCCAATCTTGAGAAATCGATTTTTCAAGAGAATTTTTTTAACCTTAAGTGGAAGTCCCTAAGTAAATCACTGTACCTATCCCAGAATGTAATGTTGAATTCACATCAGTTATCATCTAAGTGCTATATTTGTGGTCAATCTTGAGAAATTGATTTTTCAAGACAATGCTTTGAATCTTAAGTGGAAATCCTAAGTAAACCACAGTACCTTCCTCAGAATTTGATGTTGAATTCATATCAGTCATCACCCGAGCTCTATCCCTAGCCAATCTTGAGAAATAGATTTTTCAAGAGATTTTTTTTTAACCTTTGGAAATCCACAGTAAACCGCTATACAACCCAATAAATTTGGTGGTGAATTCAGATCAGTCATCATCTAAGGCCTAAACTATGGCCAATCTTCAGAAATAGATTTTTCAAAAAATTCTTTAAATCTTAAGTGGAAATCCACAGAAACTACTGTATCTTCCCTAAAATTCACACTATCTAGAAAATCTTGAGAAATAAATTTTTCAAGCAAAATGAAATTTTTTTAACATTAAATGGAAAAGGAACCGGAAGTTGAAATCCTTATAGTAAATCCCTCTACCTCCTCCGGAATGTGATGCTGAATCTGCATCAGTCACTATCTGATCTCTATCTTATAATAACTCCCGAGGAATAGATCTCTCAAGGGAACCTTTTTAATAATAATAATAAAAAAAAAATAGTCTGGCAAAAATTTGCTACCAATAATAACATAAAGTCATAATTGCATAAACAATTGAAAGTATAGTTTCTGCTGGTTTTATTTGTATTTCTCTCTAGCGTATACTATAGCTGTGCATGTAATAATCCCCGAATTTGGTAAACCTAGAATTTGGTAAAGCCCTTATGGACAGAAAGGTCTATACAGATAAATGCGAAAGCAGGTTTGGTTTGGGCAGAAATACAGTAAATCCGATGCGACATTCCCCCGTGAAATGATTCAGCCACACAATATTATTACATCAAAGGGGTCCATTGTTTGACATCATTCCATCCCAAGCTTGCGCTTATCTCGTCTTTGATTTTGCTCTCCATAAGCAGGACAGTCAAATCAAGAGTCCATCTCTAGAGTCAACAATGGATGGTCATCGCGCTGTTGACAGAACGGTCATCGATCGGGAATCATAAAAGTGAATCTGTGCAAACGGGGAAGAGCAATAGCGACCACGGTATGGATCCATAATGCAGCTGATATATGTATATATATATATACATATATATATATATATATATATATATAATACGTACAATAAAGATCGTATAAAAAGTGATGTTATATTTATCACGGAGGCTTTAAAACAAGACTATCCCCTTGGATTCCTCAGACATAATTATAATGCCTATCACAATAAAACCGACAATGCATTCGAAAACGATTTTGGCAAACGTTTTGTTTTCGGTTATAAATGGCAACGCTTGTGCTAGTCCTATACACTCTACTCCCTTTTCTCTTTTGACTGAAGGATTTTAGTTGAAGTTTTACTTTTCTTGTGTGTTGTCGATTTGGATTCCGACTTTACATGTATATCCTTGCTTTTACTACTTCGTAATGGTGTCCATCTGTTCCTTGTTCGAACTGCTATGTGCGTCTTTTGCTTTGACGTTTGTACGGAGATTGGCCTCAGGTATTTTTCGGCTCCGGGAGAGTTTCCTAAGGAGTGAAAGTCGACTTTTAACCGGGGAACTAGGGGTCACCATCCCCCTAGGCCTATACAAATTTCCCTGTTGGCTTTTCTCCACCCTTTCTGAGATTTCTTTTGTAGAACTTTTCTCAATTATTATACTAGACAATTTAGAGCAGCATTGCGCCTATCTGTCTTGTTAATTTTGAAATCTTTATACGTATCTTTTATCGCTTTATGAGTTTTTTGACATTTATATATATATATATATATATATATATATATATATATATATCAAAAAGTAAGTCAAAAAAATTAGAAAAATAAAAAATTCGGAAAATAAGATGCATTAACATTAATGTTTTGAATTTTATTTTCGCAAAAAAATTGTAACTTTTGCCAGTATTGAAACTACGATTTGAGCGCCCTTATAATGGTGCATAGTGGCATTCTCGCTTATCCAGTTTTCCTATGAATTACTTGTTTAGTAAGAATTTTCATCTTTGATTCATGTTCATATTCAGGATTGCATATATGGGATGTTCATATTCTGAATTGCTTGTCCGGTCACCAGCTTAGACTCACTGGACGGGTCTGGGAGTATTACTGTGAACGTTCGTACTGCCTCCCTGGTAGAATTTCGACTTGTTCATTCCGGTGCTTCTGGATAATTAAGCTGTTGAGGTTGATCGTGTATACACGTGGTGGAAGAAGAAGGGTTCATGCCGTACAGCAATACAAATTTTGTTAATGTATCCTATTTTCCTTTTTTCATTTTTTGATGCCTGTAGTCTGGATTGGAGTATTTATAGTAATGTACTATTGCTCTATCTGAAACAGGTATGTGTTTGGGTTAGTTAGAGTTAAATACTCAGGAGGAATTTAACTCTGACTAATCATCGAATTTCGGCTGGTGCTATTTGTTCTCTTCTCTTATCGGCATTATGGCAGTGAATTTGTTTCTTTGGTGATGTTAATATTACTTGCATTTTTTTTTTATTATTACATATTTCTAACATATATATATATATATATTCATATTCATATATATATATATATATTCATTATATATATATATATATATATATATATATATATATATATATATATATATATATATATATATATATATATATATATATATATATATATATATATATATATATATATATATATATATATATATATATATATATATAAGATTTAAAATGAAAAAAGAAAATATATAGGTAGAATTATTGTGTTTACAGGGTTGGAGAAAGGTCAAGGGGGATTGCGACCCCTATTTCCTGGTTAGAAGCTAGCTTTGACTTCATGAAAACGCTCCCAGAGACTCTGCACGCCCGAAACAACAATCGATCATGCACGTGGGGAAAAAATGGCCGAATCCCAGACAACATAAAAATGATCAAAATGATCAAAATATATATATATATATATATATATATATATATATATATATATATATATATATATATATAATTTTTTTAAATACTATAGCTTACAAAATTATGAAAGATACTATGCAGAAATTATTAAATAAAGAATTTAAAGTTATTAAGTAAATGGAATGAAAATGCAAAATTCGATTCAATTGTTTAGAAATATTATACTCAATCAGCTTTTTAGAATTTATAGATTATCTGATAAAAAATTTCATGCTATGCATATCAATAATCTCAAAATTACTAGTAATTTATATAAATATCCCACTTATTTAGTAAATAGTATTGTTAAAAAATTTAAAATAGCTGGATTTTTATAATTCTTTCCATAGTATCATATAATTCTATTCATAGTATCTTATATTAGCCAGTCATCTTTTTTTTTTTTTTTTTTTTTTTTTTTCACTTCCCACTTCAGCATTACCTTTATTTGCCCCTCTTTTTAGTAGCTCTTTTTGTATATTAATACTTTTTCTTTACATTTCGCTTCACAGTTTTTCAATTCTTATGAATGGCAACAGTAAATGGTTTTTTATTTTTTCTTTACGAATGGCAACACTGGTCTCTTCTATCAGTGTTCCCTCGATCCCTGTAATGAATCGTCTGTACACATGCTGTGCTTTTTCCAGGTATTCATTTTTTCTTTTTTATTCCATCTTTATGTATGTCGTCCAAGTAGAAATAGTTCATAGATTTAATCTATCTATTTCTTCAGAAACATACATTTTTGAGTTTGCTTCTACAAAAAACTTGGACATGATTAGATTTTTGTAGAGGTTAACAATTTATGATTTAGGCTTAGAGCCTCGTCCACGTGTAAGGCGTTTGTGCTTGATTTCGTTTGTTATACTTATTTCGATTCCATACCTTTGTATTATATTTTTCATTGACTTGTTGATTCGATATTAATTTTTTTATTTTTTCCATATGCTTGAGGATTAATTGATTTTTACATTTGTTTTGTACGCCAGTTAGATAGTTGAAATTAGTTTAAGTTTTTCTTTTTTTGTTTCCATACCTTTTAATTTGGTTGATTTTCTGTAACTTGATAGCTAGTGTTTTGTATTTTTAATCCATTTGATTGATGATTTGCTGTATTATATTTTATTCTGTGGGTGTTTTTAAAAAGTTAGGTTTATCGTGTTACATCTTCTTACTTTTCGTTCATTGGATTTTCAAACTTCTATTATTATATATATATATATATATATATATATATATATATACTGCTAGTAAATTATTACTAAATTATTTAAATGTACTAAATAGTAATTTACGTGATTCTAGTGTGTGTGTGTGTGTGTGTGTGTGTGATAACTACATTATTCTAAATAATAGTAAAGAATTAAAAAATAAATTAACATCACTAGGTAAAATAATAGGATTTCAAACTTTTGATTTTAAAGATCTATTTAATAATATTAGGATCACTGATTGCGATGATGTCATATTAGCTTTATATAATGCCTATTATTACTAATCATTCTCACCTACCTAAATTTACCAATTTTCCTAAACTTCTCGTGTTTGTTCTTTTCAATAATTATATTTTTCAAGGTAATAAATTATACTTACAAGTCTCAGGTGTTCCACAAGTTGGTTGTAGTAGCAGTATGTTAGCTAATTTATACCCATATCATTATGAAAAATTCTTTACTTCTACAGATTATAAAATTTATAGATATGTAGATGATCTGATTTGTTTAGTATTTACTGATAATTATGTTATAGATATAGATTTCAATCCGGATAATTTGGAATTAACACCTAATGAAACTACTATTAGTAAAAATATTAATTATTTGGATTTAAATCTAATTATAGAACCTACTAATGGGATAGTTACTAATTTATATGATAAAAAAGATTTTTTTTAATTCAATATTATTAAAATATTACCTTTTAATTCCTGCAACTCGATTCAATTGTTTAGAAATATTATACATAATCAACTTTTTAGAATTTATAGATTATCAGATAAAAAGTTTCATGCTTTACACATAAATAACCTTATAATTACCAGTAAATCCAGTATGAATATCCAGCGTATTTAGTAAATGGTATAGTTCATAAATTTCGATTAGCTAAAATTTCTTAATATTCTCTCATTAGTATCTTATTTTAGCCTTACTTCGACACCCTCTTGTTTTTACATTACAATATATTTTCATCTTTCTATTTTGCAGCATTTACTGTAGAATATCACATTTTACTGCCATTACGCAGTATGGTTTTTATTACTCACTTTGGCAACAGTAAATCACTTCTTTACTCTTTATCGAATGGCAACATTGGTCTAGTCATTTTTTGCTCGTCATGATTTTACATTTGATGTGTATTTTAAGGTATTTATGTTTCCTTTCTATTTTTTCAATCTTTATGCTTGTCGTCCTAATAACACATGTTTATAGATAAAATTTATCTTGTGTTTTCACAAAATCACAATCCGTAAACACTGGAAGCCTGTTGTTTTTATACGCAATCGAATGTCCAGAATCGCCCTAAATTTTCGAATGAAATTTTGAAAAAATCGTCAAAAAATCAAAACCATTAATAAAGTTACGCAAATAGACATTTCTTGTGAAATTTTTCATTAGAAAACGATTGACATAAATTTTAGAACGCTAACATGAGCCGTTCTTGAGATATTGCACATTTTTCAAAAAAATTATCAAAAAGTCGTATAAAATAAAAAAAAATATTTTTTATTGAGAAACATGTTCACTTTTCATGTATAATACCATGCGATAAATTGGGGGATATCATTCTCGTGGATCTAGCTCGTTCCATCCATGAAAAAATATACTTTCAGTAATACTTTTGTATTTGAACGCCAATAGTCATTTATCTGATGGTGTAAGAATAACTTATTTCTTAGTGCATAACGCTTGGCGAGATTTTGGCGACAAATTTGGCGGAATGTCGCCAACTTGGTAACTTTTTAAAATGTTGCCAAATTAACGAAAATCTCGCCAAATGGATAAAAATGACGCTAAATCAATGAAAATGACGACTAATTGTCGAAAATTCAATATCTTGGAAAGAATATTAGTATCTACTATAAGAAAAACGTATTTCTTTACTGTAAAAGTAGTAAATTCATTACATTATATAAGGAAAGTCATGTGTTGCCCACATCAGATTTTTTTTTAATGTAATAATTTTCAAATACTAATCTATCAGTGAGTGAAATTTTAATATCTAAAATATGAAGGGATACATTTTTAAATCCGTGTCTAGCAAAGTGCTGATATTCAAATTGATTTTTAGCAGGGAGATCATTAAAGACTTTATGGACAAATTTTTTAATATGATCCCTGTGGACATTCATTCTCAGATATATATATATATATATATATATATATATATATATATATATATAATTATTTATTAATTACATAATTAAATAAAAATGAATAACAATAAAATAAAATAATGATATCGGAAAATAAGATACATTAACATTAATGTTTTGAATTTTATTTTTACTAAAAAAATTGTAACTTTAGCTAGTTTGATACTACGATTTGAGCGCCCTTATAATGGTATTTAGTGGCATTCTCGTTTATTCATTTCTTCTATGAATAACTTGTTCAGTAAGAATTTTCATCTATGCTTCATGTTTATATTCGGTTCTACTTATATGGGTAATTGCCCCGTCTCCTGCTCGGACCCACTGAACGGGTCTGGGAGGGCCGCTGTGAACGTTTGTTCTGCCTCCTAGGTTGTATTTCGTCATGTTCATTCCAGTGCTGCTCGATATGTTTCATACTGTTGCGACTGTTTGCACTTACACGTGGTGAAAATTGAAGGGTTCCTGCCTCATGGTAATACTAGATTTCCCAATTTTTCTTATTTTCAATTTTTCCTTTTTTGGTGCCTGTAGTCTGAGTTTTGGCATTTGTAATATCGTACTATTGCCAAATCTGAAACATGCATTTGTTTGGACTAATTAGAATTAAATACTCAGACCTGAAGAAGAATTTAATTCTGGTTAATCTTCGAATTTGTGCCGGTGCTGGTCTTTTCTATTATCGGCATTGTGGCCGTGTTTTTGCTGCTTTGGTGATATTAATATTTCATGATTACTTGAATTGATTATCTTTATTGTTACATTTTTCTAATATATATATATATAATAATAGTACTTTGAAAATCCAATGAACGAAAAGTAAGAAGCTGCAAAACGATAAACCTAACTTTCTAAAACAGCCACAGAATAAAATATAAAACAGCAAATCATCAATCAAATGGAAAAAAATACAAAACACGAGTTATGAAGTTACAGAAAATCAACAAAATTCAAAGGTATATATATATATATATATATATATATATACATATAAGATTTAAAATGAAAAAAGAAAATATATAGGTGGAATGATTGTGTTTACAGGGTTGCAGAAAGGTCAAGGGGGATTGCGACCCCTATTTCCTGGTTAGAAGCTAGCTTTGACTTCATGAAAACGCTCCCAGAGACTCTGCAAGCCCGAAACAACAATCGATCATGCCCGTGGGGAAAAAATGACCGAATTCCAGACAACATAAAAATGATCAAAATAACAAAAATTGGAAATTTTACTAACCAGCAAGACGAGAATCATGGAAGAGTTGCATAAAGCGTATAAACTTCGAATAGGAAAGCATACACAAAAAAGTCGCGTCTAACTTATAGAGCCATCTGGATGTGCATCATACTTTTTGGGATTGTATTTCTTTATATATATATATATATATATATATATATATATATATATATATATATATATATATATATATATATATATATATATATATATATATATATATATATATATATATGTATATATATATATATATATATATATATATATATATATATATATTATAACGATGATATATAATAACTATATAAGGCCAATTTAAAACATGAACAGTGGCATACCCTGGTTCAATAACATTAAGGAGGTTAATAATGAAAAAAGGGATGTTTAATTAGATATCCAACAACGGGAAACCAAAAATACCTGAGAATTTAATTTGATCTAAATTTTAAACTATAAGGTAATAATACATGGGAACAAATCAACATTCAAGAGTGATATATACACAAAATAAGTACGAGCATCAAAGAATTGTCAAAAGCTGGAGGCTCAAAATATTAAAATGCCCAAAACAAAAATCTGTAAAGATGAGATGAATATTGAATATATAAAAATTTGGATTGAATAGAACCTCCGCAGATGTTGCTTTTCAAGGCAGTTTGCTTTTATAATTTCTAGATTTTATTGGGTTATCTTCTCATTTAACTCCCCCCCCCCCTCCGTTTCGTAACAATATGCGGGTATTACTTCTCTGAATTCTGTGGTTTAACTACTTTTTCAACACGTTCAACGGCAGCAGCTTGTACACGCTGAAGAAGAAATGCAAAGCAATTCTGAGACGATTATCTTCTATTCAGGGCCGTAGTCAGGTAGAGGGGTCGTATAGTAGTAGGGGCCGTATAGCAGTAGGGACTGTATAGTAGTAGGGGCTGTATAGTAGGGGCCGTATAGTATAGTAGTCAGATATATGGGCTGTAGTCAGGTATAGTCAGGTATAGTCAGATAGGGGCCGTAGTCAGGTATCAGGCCGTAGTAAGGTATAGGGGCCAGAGAAGGATAAGTCCCTAAGAGGTATATTCAGTCCCCGTGATAAAAATATTGAATTTTTACTAGTGATATAAAATCTCATATAAAATGTTATTCAAATTTTGCACACATAATATTTCTGAGGTTTTTTTTCTTTTTTATGAATTACTTCGTTTTAAAGATTTTTTAATTTAGCTGAATTTGTGATTATATTAATAATTTATTTATTTATATATTTAATTTAAAATTATTTAAAAATTATGACAATAGTATTTAAGATACTTTTGTATTATTGTGGGGGTTCACTGTTATACATTATATGGAGTCAAAATCAACTAATAAATAGGTAAAAGTTAATATCAAGCATTCAGAAACATTCAGAGTGTTTCTACAATTATTAACAGCCTTAATACTAGTTAATGCTTACATTAAAATCAATTGTAATTATTATATATTAATATTGATAGCTATAGGGAAAGTATTGTTCCCCTATATAAAGTATAGGGAAAGTATTGTTTTCCCTATATAAGGTATAAGGAAAGTTTTGTTTTCCCTATATAAGGTATAGGGAAAATATTGTTTTCCCTATATAAGGTATAGAGAAAGTATTGTTTTCCCTATATACGGTATAAGGAAAGTATTGTTTTTCCCTATAAGGTATAGGGAAAGTTTTGTTTTCCCTATATAAGGTATAGGGAAAGTATTGTTTTCCCTATATAAGGTATAAGGAAAGTATTGTTTTCTCTATGTAAGATATGGAGAAAGTATTGTGATCAGCTCGAAAATTTGAATTCGAGTTTTCGACGGAAGAGCACGTTTCAAGCATCCCTGAACTCGAAAGGTACGTTGTTGAGGAATGCCTCTGTGTGTGTGGAAGTGATATCTCACGATCGGATGGAGCTTTTCGAAAAAAATTTTGGTACAAATTTTATAGTCGGTGAATACTGGAAGCCTATCGATTTTAAAAGCAATCGAACTTTCGAAAGACCTCCAAATTTTTAAAAGAAATTTTGAAAATATCACTCAAAAAAAGCCTTTAATATTAGTTACTTTTCATGCAATATTATGTGCCAAATCTGTTAGCATCATTCTTGAGGATCTAGTTCGTACCATTCATGAGAGAAAATACTTGTGTAATAGTTATGTGTTTTTACGACCAATAATTCACCAATAGTCTTTTTCATCTGTGGTGTAACGCTTGGAGACTTATTTGGCGAAATATCGCCAACTTGACGACATGTTTCCCAAGATGAAAGAAAATATAGTCACTGTAAAAATGACACTGAATGAACCAAAATGACGCGAAATTGATTAATTAATAATAAAAATATTTCAGTATATGGATTGTATTGCTTATTGCTGATGCGATCAATATTGATAATTGTTAATTTAGAGTTGCGAGAAATATAAATTAATTATTTGGGTACTTCGAAGCAGTCTTACATGTTGTCATCCGGAAAAACCTCAAATGTACAATTTAACGTTAAAAACATTGTGCCGTAGATATTACACATCATATTTTGACTGTGAAAGAAGTAAATTATTGCATTATACAAGGAAAGTCATGTGCTGTCCACGTCAGATTTTTTTTTTCACTGTGGTCTATGCGCACTTTGTGTGTATGCGTAAAGCCACCTTCTGTATTTGGTATCAAACAATAGCAATGAAGGTAATTGGTAAATAGCAATGAAGGTAATATGTAACTGGGTAAAAATAATTCGATTTCCAGATTTGAACGGGTCTATACAGGGTGCTCCAAAAAAATTGAAACAAGCTTTAATTCTTTACCTGTTGGAGATAAGTGGGCAATGTAAATCGCAAAAATGTTGAAAGTAAGGTAGAAAATTAGACTACGTTAATGAAATAGTCCTCCCATTCATTTTCAAGAAGTTACACTTTTTAAATTTTTATACGATTCCCTTAGACAAATTGTGTCAATTAGAAAATTTTTATTTTTAATACAACAAGATCATTAAAAAAACCCGCATATCTGTATCTTTAAAATTGAGCGAGTTATATTTAAGTGAAAATTGAACATTGTAAATGGGGACCCTATATCAAATTAGAAATGTAAATTTGTGACATATCATAAAAAAGATAAAACTGGATGATAATACATAGGATACCTAACCGCGTAGTGAGTGCCACTGCTTTATATGATCTCTGTCTGAGTAATGTTTTATTTAGATGCATTTGTGATAAAAAAATTTCACACATATTAACGTCTGGCCGTTCAATTAGTTGCTCATGTCCACTGGATGAGTCGGGCGGTCTGGGTTTTCAACACATATTAACGTATTTTTGATCTAAACAATTTCCAGCGTCAATTTGTTTATGATCCCTATTTTCACTGATTAAACAGCCTTTCACATGGTACGGAAAAGTGGCATAAGTCAGATTTTTTCTTTTATCATAATTCAGTTGATTTTAAAGATACATATGCGGTTTTTTAATGATCTTGTTGCATTAAAAATAAAAATTTTCTGGTTGACTAAATTTGTCTAAGGAAGTCGTATAAAAATTTTAAAAATGTAATTTTTTGAAAATGAATGGGAGGACTATTTCATTAACCTAGTCTTGTTTCCTACCTTACTTTCAACATTTTTGCAATTTACATTGTCCACTTATTTCCAACAGGTAAAGAATTAAAGCGCGTTTCAATCTTTTTGGGACACCCTGTATGCTACGAGAATCGCTGAATAAGAAAAACATATTTCTCAATGTTGAATCTGTGCCTGCCTCATTTTGGACACGACATATCTAGTAAAAACATTAGTAATTTAAACGAAATTTTGTTCGATTACTTTAATCGACAAGCTTCAAAAGCTTGTTGATTTTTTTTAAGGGCTTGGAGCAGGGAAAGGTCCTCTTTTCCTCGAACATGTTTCTTTAAATATTGAAAAATATTATTAAAAACATTCAATTATGTTAAAAACTCTTAAATAAAAAAGCATTTTGCATGTAATTTTTTTTTTATTTTAAAGCGAATTTTCTCAAGATGTTGCAGATTCCGATTTAAATTGAAAAATAAATAAATATGAATGAAAATAAATAAATAATGATAAAAATAATAATAATTCTAAATTTAAAATATGTTAATCGTTGTCAAATTATCTAGCGGACGCTTTGCAAGCAAGTTTACCATAAATAAAGTGGACAAGAGCATCCTTATTTAGAAGTAAGTTTTCCGCTATCACGAGCCATTCTCGTGATATTAGAATTTTTTTTGAAAAATATTATTAAAAACATTCAATTATGTTAAAAACTCTTAAATAAAAAAGCATTTTGCATGTAATTTTTTTTTTTATTTTAAAGCGAATTTTCTCAAGATGTTGCAGATTCCGATTTAAATTGAAACATAAATAAATAAGAATGAAAATAAATAAATAATGATAAAAATAATAATAATTCTATATTTAAAATATGTTAATCGGTGTTAAATTATCTAGCGGACGCTTTGCAGGCAAGCTTACCCTAAATAACATGGACAAGAGCATCCTTGTTTAGAAGTTATCCGCTATCACGAGCCAATCTCGTGATATTAGAAATTTTATTCACAAGGAGCGCGGTATTCCTCGAAATAATCAAGCGACTTCCTTAAAATTGGTAAGTCTATTTTTATCAGTAGCAACAAAAAGTTAATAAATTTTTTAGTAGAACTGTGTTAAAGAAAGCTTCTTGTTTGTGGTATTGTTTTCCCACTATCTAAGTTTGTTAATATGTAGAGAAATTCATAGGAAGGACACATAATTCAATTTTGATTTCAATTTATGATATTTAGATGTGTGGGTTTTTATACGGGGAAAATCTCAAATCTTATTTTAATTAGAATTAAAATTTTTCTTTATAAATTTTCAACTCTTCAAAGCTTAATTAAAAAATAATTAAGAACAACAATGCATAAAATCAACTCGGAAAACATGACGAGTACGAACTGCTTAACTTTCTACCGTATCAAAAAACCACTCAAAATTCATTATCTCATTGAATCACCAGCTTGTATATGAATGGGAACGGCTGTTGAAAGTGAAAACCACGCAACCCTCCATTGAGTGATATACTCAATAGAATCATTCTCAACAAACGAATACTCAGTCATGCATTAATGAGTTGAAGTCACAAATGAAAACATCCGTGACGACTTTATTTTTTAATGACATTAATTAATGAAACATGTTCAGGAGGAACTACGCTGTGAGTTGTGATCACTATAACCCTGTAAAACGAATATAAGTTTCTTCGTATATATGTAATACTGTCTGAAAAATTTTGAGAATATACGTATACTTGAGACAAAAAAAGTACTTAAGAACATTCTAGAAGAGTCAGGGATGAATTAATTAGATCTTGATTTTGATTAAAATTAAGATTCCAATAATACACTAATTGTAAATATATCAGAGCTGCCTCATTAAACACTAATAGGATATACAATATCTATATAAACACGAAAAATCAATCATGCATAAAACATTGATTATGAAACATTTTCCAACTGCAATGCAATTTTATTTAAACATCTATAAAATGCGATACATTCAGCGGTAATAATTTTAAAGATATCACAATACTACATTAATTTATTATATTTAAAAACTTAAAACTTCATCGAAAAAAATGAACTTTATTCAAATGACGTCATTGAAATATAAGTCGCCTGGTTTAAACATCTCTAGAATGCGATACATTCAGGGGTAATATTTTTAAAATTATCACAATAATGCAATAATCGATTACATTTGAAAACTTAAAATTTCATCGAAAAAAAATGAACTTTATTCAAATGACGTCATTGAAATATAAATCGCCTGGCTCTCTATGTAAAAGCTGTAAATACTTCATTCATACACTTTTATTCCATTCCTTTCATTCATCACAATGCTACAATAATTTATGTATTTAAAAACTTAAAACCATGGAGGAAAACGTAACTTTATGCTTAAAACTTCATCGAAAAAGTCAGCTATAAAACCGTCTGTTCTCTATGTAAAACCAATGAATTATCAGCTATATTGCAGACTCCATGAGCTAAATTTTAAATTTGCGTTAAAGAAATGCAGCAATTCTTATACAACTAATTCTACATTTTTGGGTGTTTGCATTCTCCATAAGTGAAAATTAGGCTTTGTTGTAGAAATAATCAAAGTTGGATGATCATTTAAACTCATATATTGCAATTGCGTTGTTTCAGTATGTAGATGCACAGAATTTAAGCAAAAATAAAGCAAAAGTTTTAGGACAGATACAACACTAAATATAAATTAAAAAGAACTTTAAAAATTACGATTTTGACACAAGATGGATGCCATATTTTATATTGAAGTGGGTCACGTGATCTATTCGTTTAATATGGGTGTAATTATTATTTTAATTTTTATTTAAAATACTACCGAATATATTTTGCTGAAATTTTTTCCATATTTTTTATGGGATAATTTAAATGTTTCCTAAAACTTTCGAAGCAATTTGTGAATTTTAAATTCGCTTTAAAAATGTTTAAAAAATTAAGTCCCATAGGGTTCAATGTATTTCATTTTTTCAACTCGGGTTCAATCCAAAAGTATTTAGGTGATATTATTCATTTATATTCCCATAGGTTCCGCACAGACCATCTGAAAAACATACTAAAATTTCATTTTGATAAAGTCATTTTTACAGGCAGTTATCGCGCTAACGAACAGGCAGACAGGATGAACAAAGTCATAAACACTTTTCAACTATTTTTTCAACCCGGGTTCAGTCCAAAACTTATTGGGTGATATTATTCATTTATATTCCCATAGGTCCCACAGACCGTCTAAACAGCATACTAAAATTTCATTTTGATAAAGTCATTTTTACAGGCAGTTATCGTGCTAACGGACAGACAGACAGAATGAACAAAGTCATAAACACTTTTCAACTATGCTGTAAAGTGTTAATAAAATTGAAACTCTGTCTGTCTATCTGTTTGTTTGTTTGTTCATCACGGGGAACCTCTGAACCGAATTTAATGAAATTTTGTCGGTAGCCTGGTAGCCTTGAAATAGCCTGACTTAAAATTTAGTCTATGTTTCGAGTTTCTAGGACTAGGGGTTGTCGAGATATTAATAAGAAAAATTGCAAATTTATTTGAGATAAAATATGATACCATTATAAACCTAATGAAATTATATATAGTAGTTGAGTTTTATTACATCTTTTCTAATTTAAATAATTAAGAAATGTATATAGAAATAAATGTTATCGGAATTACATTTTTGACTGGATTATATCAATTGCGGCTTTTATACGGAATTATTGATATTTGCAATTTCTTAATTCATCTGTTTTATTTTAGCAAAAATTTTTCAAACTCATATATTGAGTTTAGCCAATTGTTGAACCAGAATAAAAAAATCGGATGTGGGCAGCATATAACTTTCTCTACAGACTAAAATCCATTTTCTCTTTATTATTTTAATTTGTTAAATTTATTTTAATTGCACAAAATAACACTGTATTTGCACTTTTAATTCAATTTTTGTTTTTATTTGGTAACTGGGTATTTTTTCAAAGGCGGCGAAACAAAAATGCGAAAACATTAAAATGTCTTAGAGTAATGGGGTTGATCTTATTTATTTCTGCGTTCAAAATTACGTATAAAACAAGCATTTAATTAATACATTTCAACATACACAGTTTTTCTTTTAGATTTTTGTGCGCCATTTCATATAAAAGGCTTGTTCCTCTATTCCGAATCGTACAAAAATCTAATCAGCATCAGAGTATCTAACAAGTGACTTATCTACTAAACTTTGTGAAATTTGGTTAATTAGTTTTTTTATGTAGAGTGTAACATGAGATTTTTGCTAGTCAGTTTGCAAAAAAAGGCGTTTTTTTTTTTATCCCGAATCGTATCAAAATTTAATCAACACCAGGGTCTCACACAAGTGACTTGTCTATAAAATTTTATAAAATTTGGTCGATTAGTTTTTGAGGAGTGGATACATACTTTGCACAGATAGACAACCACACAGACATACACACAAATACACACACAGACATCTTCGTCGAAAATTTGAGTTGCGGTTTTTGACACAATTCCAATACTTTTCTTATACATTACCATCTGCAGGGAAATTAAAATGGTACTGGTATATCCTCTAATATCATTTTAGCGCTTTCATTTCAGTATATATTGATTTAATGTTATAGCGCTTCTATTTTGGCATATACAAAAGGTCGTTCGCACTTTATGGAAACGATTTTGTATTTATGTTTCTCGTTAGCATTTTGAGATAAAGATTTGGCATTTTCAATATAATCGTCTGCTACTGTTTCGTTTTGATTGGAATGTAGAATAAAAGATTTATTTTGAAAACGACTCCTGAAATTGATAGATCGCGCGAAGCTTACGTAAATGCGCTTTCCGAGGAAAAATATTCGTATCAACAAATTATAAAGCGGTGTAAAAATCAAGGTTATTGCATTTCAAAGAAAGTTATTTTTAATATATTAAATTTGCAAGGGAAGTAATGTGTAAAGCAAGGGACGTAAAGTTGCAAGGGAAGTCCAGTTGAAAGTAAAAATGAAAAAATGGCCGGAAAATCGCATCCTACAACTGTTCGAATGCTGGTAAATATAAAGAAAGTGAAGTCTTTAATCCTAAAAGAAAATTCACCGACTCAAATATCCATTGCATCGAAACTGGGGATGTCTTCTGGCACTGTAAGTAAAATCATTCATAAGGATTTGAAGTTAAAAAAGATGTTTAAAAATCTAAAGTTTATCTGCTTTTGCCAAAGCATATTGCGGAAAGAAAAACAAATTATAGAAAATTATATATGGAAAACACCCAGCTACTGATAAATGAAAATAGGAAATACGCCCAAGGAATACGCCCTTTATGCACACAAATTAATTATCAAAATCGTAGTGCAAACGACCTTTTCTATTGATCCAATTCCATTTTTTTTTTTTTGTAAATTTGTTTACAAACGGGACTAGAATGTTTTATTCTTCAGATCTGTCTCTGAAGATAATTTTGTATAGCGTATCCCTCTCGAAGCGTACCACTCTTTTGCGTAACTCTCGAACAAATTCAAGAAATCGAATAAAATTTTATATAATATTTCCAATCAATTAATCTCAAAAGCATTTATCGTCGGGGGATCAATTCAGGGGAACCCCCTCAATTTTTTGAAAGTTTGAATTTCAGAACATTTGAGCAGTTTGAATGAAATTGGGTACATTTATTCTAATAATTAAGCGTCAGAGTTTTATTGACTTTCAAAGCGATAAGACTAACCAAAAGCCCTGAAATTTTTCTTTTTTAACATTTTCTTCCAAAAAACGATTTTCATGACATTTCCATGAAATTCAGCAAAATGACTTCGGTATCAACAAAATGACAATTAATTGGTATCAACAAAATGATTATTTTAATTGGCATTAACAAAATTGCTATATTTTAATCAATATCAACTTAATCGGTATCAACTTAATCGGTATCATTTAATCAATATCAACTTAATCGGTATATTTTAATCAATATCAACTTAATCGGTATCGACTTAATCGGTATCAACAAGAATACTTTTTTTTTTGTATCAACAAAATGACTATTGGTTTTCAGCGATATCGAGCTAAAAAAAACCAACATAATTTGTGCTAGTGCTTTAGAAATCTAAATTTGCTAATCTACTAGGATAGTCACGTGTTGGTTTCTAATATTGGGCCAATATATTCAATATTCGAAACAATATCCAAATGGCATTGAAAATATTTCCAGAAATTAACTGTGAATATTGACTGTATACATTGTCGATGTTTTCCAAACAATAACTAAATACAGGAAATATTTCTAAACTGAAAGTAATATTTATTGAACAGCATTGGACCAACCTAATATTTGTAAGATTTTGAAAAGGTCTTTATGTCAATATTGTACATCCAGATTAATTTTCTACTACTGAAGCATTAAACATGTGCACCCACATTCAAAATATTCATGTTTACTATTTTTCATATATACGTAGTATTGAGAAGGTATTGTTTTCACGAAAATTTTTGATTTTGAGATTTTGGTGACAATATATGTTTTAACCCTTTCGCGACGAGTGGCACGCATACGCGCCAGCTGTGAAGTTGCAGTCAAGGACGAACGGCACTCCCGCGGGCCGGAGGAAATTTTACCCTAAAGGACGACTGGCACGTATGGGTGTTTCTATGTGGAACGTTTTAGTTTGAATGTATTTGTCTCCTAGATGGCGCTAAATGCCCGTGGAAGCAACTTAAATGTATTTTGTAGATGTTTGACCTTGGCACAAGGAGAATCCAATGAATTATTTCTCCATTTGGAGCGGTGAAACACATGGTTCTGTAAAGTAAACATAGCACTTCTCATAGCATCAACAATTTTATAATTGAGTTCCGGGTCTCGTACTGATTTTGTCTTTTATTGATTTGGTTGTTGAATTAGAGGAATATAAGAGAGGTTTTTTTTGGAGCGGGTGGGGGAGGGGGGGGGGGGGGTAAAGGAATGTGCGGCAATGAAATGTTTAGGTTATTTATGTTCTCATGGAAAGGAAGGCTGGGATTTCGTTAATATATCCCATCGAAAAGGTCCAGATATGGAATAAAAATATATAAATCGTCAGAATCGGAATGAGGCCATAAATGGAATTTCCTTGTGTATACTGGAAAGGACACGGGATTATCAAGCTCTGATGGTGGATATGGAGAACGCGTTGTGAAAACACTTCTAAGTGAACTTTCAGGAAAAGGATATACTTTGTATTTGGATAAATTTTTTACCTCTCCTGTACTTGCAAAGTATTTGTTGTCTAAGAATACGCATATATGTGGTACAGTTTTAAAAAATCGGAAGGACATGCCAAAGAATTATCCATCTGTACCTAAAACATATATACACTAAAATTTTTAATATTTTGATAAAAGAAAATTTGAATAAAAAATATACATCAAATAGAAAATAAGTATTTCCTTTCTTCCTGAAAAAAGTAGAATGCTGTGTTGAACGGGTGATTTTTAGTGAATTTTTTTCGAGAGTAAGGCTTAGCGCAAAAAAGTAGCCGTCTTTTACGCACATTTCGGAAACGAAGCGCTTCGTCCTTTGGGCCACGGTAGTTTCGGAATGCCGCCGTCCCGAAAGGGGACCTCCTGAACAAATTTTGGTGTCTGTCTGACGTCTGTGGTCGATTTCTTGTGTACACTATAGCAACCACAATTATTAATGTCCTTTTAAGAAACTTTATATCGGACTTAGTTATCAAAAATATCTAGAACTAGATATAATTCTTTTAAATTCGAGCAAAAATTTCGAAACTGATTCGGAATTTCGTATTTTTTTAACATGGCAGCATAGGACAAAAATTGACATTATCATGCATAAAAGGGTATATATGACTCAACATTCACCAGATTTAATAGTTTAGATCATTGTTTTAGAAAATAACGGCGAGACAATGCGTTTTGTTTGTGACTTCATTACCCCCCCCCTTGGGGGGGGGGGGGAGGGGGCAAGTTACCTCACCTCTCCCCAGGATACATTGTCAAGTATGGTGTCAATCGAAATATTTTTTCAAGCTGTTTTAAGTAAATATTAGCACGTTATAGTTGTTATTATTTGAACCGACGATTCTAATTTTTCAATTTTTTACTTTCCCTGCAATACATGGTAATGTATAGGGAAAGCATTGGAATCATGTCTAAAATCGCAACTCGAGTTTTCGACGGATCTACACGTTTCGAGACCCCTAGAATACAAAAAAATCTGATGTGGGCAGCACATAACTTTCCCTGCAGACTTATATATCCACGTTCTCTTTATTTTATTTAAATTTAATTCACTTTTAATTTAATTTTCGTTCTCATTTGGTAACTGAACTTATTTTCAACGGTGACGTAGAAAAAATACGAAAAAATTAAAATATCTCGAGAACGGCTAGTCCTAGTGTAATGGAGTTGGTCTTATTCTTTTCTTCGTTAAAAATTACGTATAAAACAAGTATTTAATGGATATATTTAAGCATACGTATTTTTTATTTTAGATTTTGACGATTTTTGCGGGCCATTTCGTAAACAAAAGCAGGTTGTTCTTTTCCGAATCGTACCAAAATCTAATCAGCACCATATCATCCTACAAGTAACTTATTTACCAAATTTTGTGAAATTTGGTCCATTAGTATTTTAGCTAGAGTGGATACATTAAATTTTTACGGGCCATTTCGCAAAAAAAAAAGGCGGGTTCTGTTTTTACTAATCCTACCAAAAACTAATCAGCACCAAGGTCTCACCCAAGTGACTTACATATCAAATTTTATGATATTCGGTCCATTAGTTTTTTAGTTAGAGTGCATACATACATTGCACAGACACACGGACACACAGACACACACACACAGACGTCACGCTAAAAATAGATTTTTCGTATTCTAGAGGTCTCAAAACGTGTAGATCTGTCGAAAACTCGAGTTGTGATTTTCGGCATGATTCCAATACTTTCCCTATACATTACCATGTATCGCTGGGAAAGCAAAAACTATTTATAGCGTGAGTGTGTGTCTGTGTGTCTGTCTGTCTGTCTGTCTGTGTGTCTATCTGTTTGTGCAATGTGTGTATCCACTCTAACTCAAAAACTAATGGACCGAATTTCATAAAATTTGCTAGCTAAGACCCTTGGGTGTGACCCTGATGCTGATTAGTTTTTGGTATAATTCGGAAAAAAGAACCCGCCTTTTTTTGCGAAATGGCCCGCAAAAATCTCATGTATTTACGCTAGCTGAAATACAAATTGACCAAAATTCACAAAATTTGGTATATAAATCACATGTGGGATACTCTGGTGCTTATTAGATTTTGGTATGATTCGGAAAAGAACAACCTGCCTTTTTTATGAATCGATTAAATGCTTGTTTTATACGTAATTTTTGACTCAAAAGAGATAGCAACTTTATTACTCTAGGACTAAGCGTTCTCGAGATATTTGAGATTTTTCTCATTTTTTTATGCCGCCTTTGAAGAAAATGTCCAATTACCAAATAAAAGCAGAAATTGAATTAAAAATGCAAATTTAGTGTCATTTTGTGCAATTAAACTCAATTTAATGAGCTCTTAATGAAATAAAGAAAAAATGAATTTGAGTCTGCAGAAAAAGTCATGTGCTGCCCACATCAGATTTTTTTCTTGTAAAATTAAAAAAAAAATTGAATTCTGATATGAGAAAATCGAGTTCAGCCATACTTCGGTTAATTTTTTTTTCAGATCAATTTAACGTTTTTCCTTGCACTTATCACAATTATGTTGATCTACCGCTGGTAAATTGACGGTAAAACGTTTGTCTGTTCTCCGCACCTTCACGGAAGTCGGTCCGGCGCTTACTAAAAGAGTCACCGCTCGTGCTTGGGGACCGTTCCCCTATGACAATAAATTTCATACCGCCTAACGATGTATGTTTTCGTTGTAAACTTCAATTGTTATGAATATTTATTCTCGCTGAATATACATTTTACATATAAAAATAGTGTTTGTTATATACGATTTTAATGGAGTTGGACATGCCAGTTTTTATTTATACAATGTCTTTGCAACAGTTTTGATTTTGATTACATTCAGTAGTCCAAATCCCCACTGAAAATACTAGATAAATATTTCCAGCAGTTATACAGCATCTAGTATAAACACATTCACAATATTGAATGAATTTTATATATGAATATATATTTAAATATTAGTTAATTGTAAAAAATATTTCTAAATTAATATTGGGGGATATTCCACAAATATTTTCAACGATTTTCCATTTTTATTGCAATTCATACATAACATTCGGTGAATATTTTCTGTTAATATATATATATATATATAAAATATTTGAATTTTTAAAGTAAAGGTAATATGTAGTAAATATAGGATGATTATTCTCAATATTTTTCCAATATTTACTGTCAATATTTATATACAATGTAGGGTCAATACTTTCTGCCAATATTTATGCAACATTACTATTGTTAAAGTAAAAGCAATATTAGACGAATATTTACTAAATATTCTGAACATTTATATCCAATATTTACTGGCTAGGGTTAACATTGTTTGTCAATACTAATGAAATATCCGTATTTTAAAGTAACGGTAGTATTGGTTGAATATTGAATAAATACTTCCAGCATTTATCAGTAATATTTACTGTCAATACATATAGAATATTGTGGGTAAATATTTCTCTAAATGTATACCAACATCAGTATTTAAAAAGTGAAGGTAATATTCGTTTAATATTGGAAAGTATTTCCAGCATTTATCGGCAATAATTACTGTCAAGACATATAGAATATTGTGGGTAAATATTTCCTCTAAATTTATTCAATATTAGTATTTTAAAAGTAAAAGTACACTGTTAAACATTTGCAAGCATGCTACTGAAAGTTTCAGGGGAATCAGATGTCCGTAATGAGAAGTAAGGTTCCTGATAGTTTTGATAACATATATTATATATATGTAAATACAAAAATAACGCTTCGGCAGACGCTAATTAGCTGAATATTTCAGAAATAAATCTGGAATTTTTATGAACGCCTGTAATTGCAGCTTTTCTTATCAGTTTGCCGAAATGTTCAACAAAGTAGCTGAAAAAGATGAGCAAAGGTTGCGAAATGCTTCACAGTGTAATATTGGATGGATACAGTATACCGTCCGATCAATCAGCAACGTATAAGGGAACGCAAAGAGTGAAAATGTACTACGTGAATTTTCGTATATTACAATAAATTACTACTATTTCAATGGACTTTTATGTGTTTTTAATGCATTTACTTGTTATTTTAATGGACTTGAAGTATTGAATTCTTAACCTGAATCCTAATTGACTTCATTACATTTTATATTAATTTATATTTCATTTGTGTGGAGAGGGGTTAAACAAAAAGTACCAGGGAAAACAAATTTTAACTAATAATTGAAATTATAACTTTATTAAGTATACACATTCGCAGTGGCGCGGCCATACCTTTCCACTTTTAAGGACGAGCTAATCTATGCGTTTTCAGTCTGTAATGTAATGATTTAGTTTTTAAATAGTTTTTCTCATGATAAATGTACTGTATTAAAATGTAACTGATTTGTAGGGTTTTCAAAAACGACTACTATTCGAACTACGAGCAGTAGCATAGCCAAGATCTCGGAAAGGGGGGGGAGGGGAGGGGGTTGATGGCCGAATGGGGAGTTAGAGTGCTGCATTTTGTTTTCTGATGTGGATTGTATGGATGATTAATGTAATTGTTCAGACGATATGGAAATAGGGAAAGAGGAAAGTAATGATATACTCCTCCCCTTGTCTGTGCCACTAATCACGAGGAAACTATAAAATTCGAACTTTTTAAAGCTCAATATCTTTAAAAATAAATAACCTTACGGATTCTTAGTCCTAATAGTCCTTATAGCTCAAGGAAAACAACATTTTCAATGAAATGAGTGATAAATATCACACTTCCCGTTAATAATACCTCCCTTTTGATAACACCAAAACAATGTTGTCCACTCATTCCAAATTAACATACTTACACCTCCCTCTTGATAATACCAAAACAATGGTGTCCCCTCATTCCAAATTAACAAGACTGACACCTCCCTCTTTATAACACCAAAATAATGGTGTCCCCTTATTCTAAATTAACAGTAATTACACCTCCCTCTCGATAACACCAAAACAATGGTGTCCACTCATTCCAAATTAATAGTACTTACACCTCCCTCTTGATAACACCAAAAACAATGGTTTCCCCTAATTCCAAATAAACAGTACTTACACCTCCTTCTTGTTAACACCGAAACAATGGTGTCCACTCATTCCAAATTATCAGTACTTAAAAATAATTATCTCATTTAATAATGTGCATATTTATTTTCTACATTTTTTTTCTATTTTAAATTAAAAGTGTGCAATATCTCGAGACTTGCCGCTCTGAAATAAAAGAAAAATAGTATTTTATTTTAAAGTGAGATAATTAGATCATTCACACACTTTGAATATATCGGCGAAGATAGAATACTGTTTGCGTTGTGGAAGAGAATCCAAAATTGCAAATAAAATGTCAAATGAAACAAAATCACATAAACATTTTTATAATGATTTTTCGAATTCAGATATGAAAACTTTCGAAAACTCGATGAGATTTTCCTTGAAATTATCTTTCTGAGAATCAATAGGTCTTTTAAAATTGCTGATTGCTATAATCTTACCTAATGTCATAATAATAGCGCAATTTGTTCGAGAATTTTATCATGCTCACACTCACAGGTAGATATCAGTAAAAAAATAGTTAGTTCGTATTCAGAGATATTGGGGACGCCTCAATTGGTAAAAATCCAACAGTATAGGATTTTTGATCCCACCTCAATACTTTCTCTTTATATTGTGCAAAGCGACATGCATGTAACTGTCCTTTGTACTGAATATATATAATGTTAAAGAAACTTAATTCACAGTTAACGGTGAACTGTTGAGGAGTGGAGGGGAGAGGGGGGGAGTGGAGGGGACTCACTGTTTTATGCATAGAATATGCCAAATGAAGTGGTGGGTAGTAACAAATAACCTAATATTGCTACTCAGTAATACACAAGATTAAGATAATTCAAGATTTTGCTGTTTTTGTTGCGAAAAAAAAAAAATACATGCAAATATATATAGATAGTAAAAAATATTAAAATGGTAAATCCAATGGTAGAATGGACGAAGTAACTCATAATACACTATCTTTAAAATTTGCCTACAGAATACAATGAAATAAAATGAAATTCAACCATAATGAGGATACTATAATACATATTACAGTTCAGAAAGCTAAAGATAATCAACAAACGTCAAAGGAGAGGAATCGAAAAAAGGAATACCAAAATAATCAAGCATTAAAGCTTGCACGTGGAAGAGCTCTAGGCTTAAGAATAGTTCATTTCGTAAATATTCCTTATCAAGTCCTAATATTTAAACGAAATGAACACAAAAATGCTTGTTTCTGAAACACAAGATAGATTTTATCTATAAACATGTGTTATTAGGACGACAAGCATAAAGATTGAAAAAATAGAAAGGAAACATAAATATCTTAAAATACACCTCAAATATACAACCATGACGAGCAAGACTAGACCAATGTTGCCATTCGCTAAAGAGTAATGAAGTGATTTACTGTTGCCAAAGTGAGTAATAAAAACCGTACTGCGTAATGATAGTAATATATGGCAGACTATTTAAAAAAAAAAAATCATTATTTTAATATTGTCTGCAGATTGAAAGGTTTATTTTTAATTTCGTTAATTTATAAGGCTTCTATAATTTTACAGAAAGATGCACAATAAACGGCCGGGTCACGTTTTCGGAGTTTGAATTGCATTTATTGTATAGAGTCTCTGATAACGATTGGGTTACATTCGTTTGAAGACTCAAATAACGACTGGGTTCTGCTTGTTTGGTGGTTCTTATAACGACTGAATCACGTTCAAGGTGAGAAATAGTCAGAAAGATATGAAGACAGGCTTATGGACACCTAAATTTTAAGTGGGATTCTATACCAAGGCATCAACAATTCATAAAATTCGATACAGCAGGTCTACTGTTATAATGAGACAACGGATTTTCACTTTTGTTTATATAGATTGTAGGGAAAGTAAGCATGTATATTTTGTTTCATTTTTTGTTTGCACATTGTTAGAAAAAATATCGACATTCTCTTTGATAAAGATAGTTCCGATATTCACTGCCCTAAAGTCCTGACATCGTATTGCCAATTATACAGACCTCCCTTTCAATAACTCTCATTAAGACTCATTTATGAAGCGGTGGGGTCTCCCCCCCTCCACCTCCTCTCGAGTTCAACCAAATTTGGTTCATTCAAGTTGCATGGAAACGGGAAAGGGGGAGGGGGGGACATCTCACTCAATCATCATACCTGCAAGGGAACATCCCCAGAGCAGTTCATTGATGTCCCTTGGACCGTCCTCTTTAGATCGAGAATTTACCCTGGAGATTAATGATAGACTTTGAAAGATTGCCTGCAGTTCAAGAATCGAAAGAAAGTCTATTAGATTGTTGTTCTAACGAATTTTACTTTCTTATATCATTGTAAAGAGAAAGCATTGTTTTGTTTTCTGTAGATTTTCGAATTGAAGATTTTCATGGATATACATTTTTTTAAGTCCGTCTAAACTCATTTTGAACTCTTTGGAAATATGACTATCTGCGTTTGTGCGAATGATGAAAGAGGAGGAGGAAGGGCGTAAGCGTGTAAATCTGTGAGGTATATTGTGTAGAAAATTAAGGTTAATGGAACATCTACGGACCTTGGTACGAAACTAGTACATATAAAATTTTAATCTGTGTGGCTGGAACTAGATTTTATCAAAATTTAATTGAAATAAATATTTTATTAAAGTAGCATTTTTGAATAGTTGAATAAAGTAGTGTTTTTGAATAGTTTAATAAACGAGTATTTTTGAATACTTAAATAAAGTAGTATTTTGAATAGTTGAATAAAGGAGTATTTTGAATAGTTGAATAATGGAGTATTTTTGAGTAGTTGAATAAAGGAGTATTTTTGAATAGTGAAATAAAGGAGTATTTTTGAATAGTTGAATAAAAGATTTTTGAATAGTTGAATAAAAGAGTATTTTTGAATATTTGAATAAAGGAGTATTTTTGAATAGTTGAATAAAGGAGTATTTTTGAATAGTTGAATAAAGGAGTATTTTTGAATGGTTGAAAAAAGGCGTATATTTGAATGGTTGAATAAAGGAGTATTTTTGAATAGTTGAATAAAGGAGTATTTTTGAATACTTTAAAGGAGTATTTTTGAATAGTTTATTAAAGGAGTTTTTTAAAAGTCTCGCTTTCGTGTGTACATGCAGTATGGGCATGCTTAATTTATAGGTCCAAAAGTCCATCTGAGAGCTGAAGAGCTATGGAGAAGGTTGATGCAGTCCCTGTGGTTTCAACTCACACTAGTCTAAAATGGGTGGCATTGTCTGGGTTGTCTAAACAGTTACTTTACATCAGCTAGGTCACACGACCTGAGTAGGGTAATATTCTTTCTGAAAAGTTAACAAGGCTTCTATTTTCACCCATTACCTAATTTTTAGTAGACTTTTTTTATTTCCTAATTTTTAGTCGATTTATTTCATACCTCTGTGTTGAAAAGTATAGAGTTTCTAATATCTTAAGCATAGCTCTTGCTTACTTAAAAAAAAAAAAATACTATCCATAAAGCACTTACTCGTTTAATAACTGTCAACATATTTATTTTTATGATTTTTTTTACCTTTTAGATAAAAAAAAAAAAAAAAAAAAATACTGTAATATTTCAACAAATGCGTATATTAGCCATATGTAAACTTTGCTTTTTGCTTCTGAAAAAGTTCATATAAATTGGCTATTTGCACAGTAAATTTAACATTTTCAGAAATAGAAAAAAATGTAGGAAAATTTTAAGGTTTATTTAGGCACTTAAAATTTAAGCACTTATTCAAGCATCCAAAAAATCAATTAGTATTTTACATTTATTCATTGGAATATTTGTGCAAAATTTTATTTGATTTGCTCAATTTGTTCGAGAAATATAGCAGTCTATATTAAAAAATAAGTTTCTTATGTCTTGAGAATGACTTACGACAACTTCTAAAGCATGGTGTCCATTTATTTTTGGTTACCGGTGAAAGTGTTTAACATATTCGATAATAATGAATATATTTATTATTTTGACGATTTTTTAGATTTTAGTTCAAAAAATGCTTATTATCTTAGGAAGGGTACATGTCAATATTGTAGAAAAAATGCCTTTTGCTTTTAAATAAAAAAGTACATATGAAATGATTATTTTTGCAGAAAGTTTTATCATATTTATTATTTCACTACTCGAAAAAAAAAATGTTTTAGAAAATGAAGGCCTATAACCATTCTGAAAATCAATAGACTTTAGATGTTTGCCAATTAAAGGATCAAATTTCATTCGAGTCTCTTGAAAAGCATCGCCTCCACAGACTCACAGGGCTATAGCCAAAGACAACATTCATGAGGGGCTGAAATGAAATTCAAGGGGGGGGGGGGGGCTCAACAGTCTTGAAGGAGGGGCTCACCCAAAACACAGTTAATAATTAGCATTTATTAACCATAATAGTTACTATTATATATTTTAATCCATATAAATTATTAACAAATAATTGCACATTTATATTTGCAAGCTAAGAGTTGATTAGGAAAATCCATATATAGTTACTATATATTAATATTATAATATATAATAATTAGAATGGATTTTAATATACGCATTAACTAGTAGCAAATCTGTTACTTAATCGAAAAAAAATCTGAAAGTAAATACAAGTTAACGTTTAATATTAACTCTCAACTACTTATATCAGTTGATTTTGACACAATTCTATGTAAAACAGTCATCCAGGCAATAATATAAAAGTATCCAAATACTATTGTCTTATTTTTTAAAATTTTTAAATATTTTCGAATTAAATATGTAAATGAATTGATAATCAGTATAACCACACACTCAGCTAAATTAAAAACATCTTTAAAACAAAGTAATTTATGAAAAATCGCATAAATAAATTTTTATGCAAAATTTGGATGGCATGTTGGTTGAAATTTTTATCACTACTAAAACTTTAATACTCTTTATCAGGGATCTGAGTATACCTCTTGGAGGGGGGGGGGGGGGGGCTTAGCTCCTCTGGCGCCTGCCTGGCTACGGCCCTGTTTACACATAGAGACACACTCCACTTTTAAAGCATTTGTGTCTTAAAGCAATTGTAATTTTAATTTGAGTTTTAATATTCAGTTTCAAAATGCACTTCTATTTTACTGGCTTATTACTTTCCTTCCAATACATAGTGTATAGGGAAAGTATTGTAATTATGTAGAGAATCGCAACATTTACCTAAAATCAACATGTGTTTTATGATGTACTTAATTTTAGATTTAATATCGTGGCAATAGATTAATTTTTCGTAGTTTAAACTGCTTTTGTATTTGTTCCAAGGTGTTGCTTGCTTGTTTAGTTATATACCCTTCGATGGTGTACTACAAAGAAACAAACAAACAAACAAAATTTTGTCCCTATTTAAAAAATAAAAACTAGATTAATTGTTTCAGAAAATATATAATATGTATTTCATGCGTTAAATATATGCGTATTTTATTGGATTGAATATGGTTAAATCAAATTAAAATTTTTCATGAATGTTTTGAATTTTTGAAAATTATTCAAAGAAAGGGATGGGACATTTGATGTTTAAAAGTTTTATAAATTACATAAGTGTAAAACTATATAATATGTAAAAAATTTATAACTCACGTAGAATACTTGTAAAATCTCTTCATGTAAAATATTAATGGAATAAAGTTTGTTTTTACAGTTTTAAATTATTTTTCTATTCAAATAGTAACTAAAAGTTAATAAAATTTATTTTTTTTGAAAACGAGTCTACAAAATATTTTTCTTACCGGAAAAAAATCTGATGTGGCCAGCACATGATATTCCCTGCAGACTCATATTTAGGTTCTGTTTATTTGTTAAATAATTCATTCAATTGAATTTAATTGCACAAAATAACAGCCATGATTATTTGAAATTACACTGAATTTGCACTTTTAATTCAATTTTCGTTTTCATTTGGTAACTGGCGTAGAGAAAATGCGAAAAAACTAAAATATATCGTAAATGGCTAGCCGTAAAGTAATCGTGTTGGTTTTATTCCTTTTATCTTAAAAAATTGAGTATAAAACAAGCATTTAATTGATATATTTGAGCATATGTAGTCTTTTATTTTTAGATTTATCGATTTTTGAGGGTCATTCTGAAAAAAAAAAAAAAAAAAAAAAGGGGAAAAAAAAAGGAAAAAAAAAAAAAAGGCAGGTTCTTTTTTTTTTTCGAATCGTACCAAAATCAAATCAGCACGAGGTTAACCTGCAAGTGATTTATCTACCAGATTATGTGAAATTGTGTTTATTAGAATGTGTTTATTAATTGTGTTTATATGAAATTGTGTTTATTAATTGTGTTTATTATATATATATATATATATATTATCTTTAACTTCAAGGGGAAAAAATAACTTTTAGACCTTGCAGTAAAGCTAGAATGCCACTAACTGGCACTAAAAAAAGTAAAGAAATTGGTTCAAATTTACTACACACAAGTTACAGAAGAAAAACAATCCGAGTACTAGTGAATAAGTGTACTATGTTATCTTGTTGTCAGAATGCGATTTTGTGCCTATGTGTACACGCATAGTTTTGTAAATTTTTTACATTCTAAGATTATAACTCATATATCCTAAACATTAAATGTTTAAATGTGCTTAATTTTACATATTTTTTTACAAACTTTTATTCCTTTTTAAAATTATTAATAATGTGCTTTACTTGATTTTATTCGCATTTTAAAATGCTGGATTATTCTTGTTATTTATTTCTAAAAATTTGGTTTATACTTTCATACATTATAAGAGAAGGTTTTCTTTATATATTATTACTTTCCCTGGCAATGTATGGTAATGTATAGGGAAAGTATTGGAATCATGCCGAAAATTGCAACTCGAGTTTTCGACGGATCTAAACGTTTTGGGACCTCTAGAATACCAAAAAACTATTTTTAGCATGACGTCTGTGTGTGTGTGTGTCTGTCTGTCAGTCTGTGCGTCTGTGTGTCTGTCTGTGCAATGTATGCATCCACTCTAACTCGAAAACTAATGGACCAAATTTCATAAAATAGAGTAGGTAAGTCACTTGTGGGAGACCCTATGGTGCTGATTAGTTTTTGGTACGATCCGGGATAAAAGAACCGCCTTTTTTTGCGAAATGGACCTCAAAAATTGTTTTATCCACTCTAGCTGAAAAACTAATAGATCAAATTTTACAAAATTTGGTAGATAAGTCACTCTAGTGCTAATTAGATTTTGGTACAATTCGAAAAAAAAAGAACCTTTTTTTGCTAAATGGCCCGCAAAAAATATCTGTATCTATTTTAGCCAAAAAACTACTTTACCAAATTTTACAAAATTTGGTGGAAAAGTCACTTGTGGGTTAACCTGCTGCTGATTAGATTTTGGTACAATTTAGAAAAAGGAACCTGCTTTTTTTTTGCGAAATGGCCCTCAGAAATGGTTAAAATCTAAAATAATAGATTAATTATGCTCAAATATATCAATTAAATGCTTATTTTATACGTAATTTTTGGCGATGAAAGAATAAGACATAATACCAACCCCATTACTCTAGGATTGGCCGTCCTCGAGAAATGTTTATTCTTTTTGCATGTTTGCCAGCCACTTTTGAAAATGGGTTAAGTTACTCAATGAAAACGAAAATGGAAGTAAAAGTGCAAATTCAATGTAATATAAAATAACGTCGGGTGTTATTTTGTGCAATTAAACTCAATTTAACGAATTATTGAAGAAATAAAGAGAACGTGAATATGAGTCTGCAGGGAAAGTCATGTGCTGTCCACATCAGATTTTTTTCAATACTACCCTGTTGTTCATTATACTGTAAAAGTATGGAAAATTAAAACGTGAAAAATGTATGAAACAAATAAAAATGTTTTCATTCAGCCTTTTATTTTCATTTACTTTATTATTAAATAATTTCCTTCTATTTTATTTTATTAGATTACTAAGTGTTTATACTTTTCTTAAAAATACGCATTATTTCTTAAAACGTATAAAATTTATGAAACTGGCATATATAATACCAGGATATTATACAGTATTATACGTATGTATAGTTACATTTTGTACGTTTCGCGTATCATATTCGTGTCATCCCTGTCCAAAGACACTCCCCTCTTCCGCATGCACAGTAATAATTTGAATTTGAATAAATTTGTGTAATTGTGTGTGTCAATGCATTAAAATATGTTTCCAAGATTTGGTGTAACATTTTATCATGAAACTGCGATCAAATTATTTCGACTAATTTCAAATTTTTTAAGTTTATCAGAATTCCCGAATTGGGAATTTTTTTCAGATAAACGAATGCTCTTTATACACTGTGGTGAGGGTGAGCGTGAGAGTAAGTAAAAATCTTGTGGAGACTTTACATAAATAATGATAAATGAAAAATAGTTTTAAAAAATATTAACTACAAACTCATACAAATTAATGTAGTTTTTAAAGCCATCCTACTATTTTTTTAAATATTCTATTACGCTATTAAAGAATTATTAACCAATTTTAACGAACTAACGCAATAGTTTCAATAAATTGTGCATTTAAGATTTTGTGAATAATATCACGTAATACACATGCATATTTTTGCTGTTTATTTACATAAATAAAAGTGCAGGAATAAGTATATCAATCTGTGCAATTTTACTTTATAGACTATTTTTAGGCATTGAGCAATTGACTAAATCTATCGAAATAAAATGTTAATTTTCTAACTTACCTTACAAAAATCCTGGTTTGTCCTGACATGACATGTCCATCTTTTTATATTTCTTTTGAGATTGTTTAGGGGGATAGGTCTTTTGCCTCAACCTATTTGTTTCAGATGTCATGAAGTTCATTCGGTTTGACGTTATCGGTCGATATATTGCGATTTGATTAGTCTTGGTTTAAGGTGTCCAATCACTAAAAAGTTTCTCTCCTTCGACTATCAGTTTCAGTTTGAAGTTGACTGATCCTTTACAAATCTGAGATATGCCATCGAAAAATTAGTTCAAAATATTCTTTATGTAAAAAGAAAATAAAAATAATCTCTGAAAATTATTTCAATTGCACTAGTCAAATGGATGCAGTGTGAAATTTAGCTTTCACAGTTCTGCTCTTCTACTTTTGGATAAAATGTTTTATCACAGGTGTAGTGAAAGTATGTTCATTACACTCAGAGTAAACCACAGTGGCGTATACAGCATAAATCTAGTTGTAACTCTCTTCAATGATTCGCAGTAAGTCTTCACAAGCTTCCAAATGTTTGATGTTAATAATTATTTCGGTGTTACAAGTTATAAAATGGTCGGCTTTTGCTCCTATTTGCTCTCTATTTTTTTCAGACTTTAAGAGTTCATTTCAATATGTAGCCTTTATTATAAGAATATGCAGAAGATCTCTGCTGGACGAGAAATAATTTTTGGTCCAATACGACTTTTCCCCACGTACACCACTAGACGGTATATAATATTTTAATTAGCACTGATTTATTTACTCTAAATTTCAGCATCTTAAAGTTGATCATTTCATTTTCTGAAAAATATACAGAGTTCTTGTATGCATGGATGGCATTATGAAATCCAGCTGACAGTATTCTTGGATGTATGAAGATTAAATGAAACTTTTAATTGGGAGCTAAAGTTCTATATTAGTAGTTCATTCCTTTATAACAAATACGGACGCTAATTAGTTTCTTTAAACACTGCTAATTGAGGGAGTAATTTAAATAGCATGAATCCTATCTCGATTTTATACTTCTCTTGACCACATCCAGAGTTGTTCGTAGTATACATACTGCACTGACAGTACAGTTTCCCCCAAGTCACTCAGCTTCATATTCATATATAATAATCACAATGGGTGTGTTCGAACCACCAAGCAGATGCTCCCAGACCACGAGTGGGGGGGAAGTTAAAAGTGCCCCCTCTAGAGACCACTGCTTTGATTTTTTGCCACCACAATGCTCACTCACTGTCTGTACAACGGCCAGACTATGTTCAAGTCTTGCTCAGAGTGCTCTTTCCGAGGGGATCTCAATTAGGGGGGTGGGCAGCAAAATCGTCTGGCCCCCAGAAAAGGCGCAGGTGTCGCCCATTTGCGGGCAACGTAAAAAGGGAACTCTCTCTGGTTCGCTGCCACCGCGCACGCCCCGCCTGCCACCGCCGTCCAATCGGCGATCGCGCTGGCATCTGCAGCTTTCCGCCAATCCGAGCCGCCGGCCACTTAAGCGGCGTCTACGCTGCCGGAATAACAAAGGGATAAACTTTTTTTTCATCTCAAAAAATTTTTTTTATTCCTTCCCTTTGGCGTTGTTCATTATGTGAACGCTCTCGCCAAATTTTTTTCTTCCTGTGATTTTCTTTTTTTTCGCGTGTGAGGTTCCCATAACGTGAAAAAAGATGTGGAAAAGGTTTTCAACGGGAAGGTAAATGAAAGATTTCTGGATGTGAGGAGCAGAGCAGCGCCCAGAAAAGCGCGTTTTATGAATGCTGGATCCGCCCCATCCATTTGAAAAGACGGCGGATAAGAGAGCCTTTTTAAACCGAGAGCTTTTTCGCGGCATGGTATGTCAGGTAAACTATCCACAATTGTAAAAGGCGTACTGCTCACAAACGCAACGTACCGCCTTTATGATGATAATAAAAATGGGGCAGTAGTCTTTTATTTGTCTACCGACTGCACGTGACAAATTTATTCAACTATGACGTATTTTCAAAAAATATCAAAGAGGTGATAACGGTTTATTAATAATTCTCAGAGGTACTCGGCATTGCTTGTAATTTAAAAAGAATATATTTAAAATTAAAAAGCATTCTAAATAACTTTGTCATTGAAAAATTTCCCTTGCTCCATAAATTTTAAAAGAACAATCGCGGGATTTATAGTTTTTCAATTCTACGTTAAGCCTTAATCGGCTGGGACTTGGGAGTTGAGAAGAGGGAGAGTATTGTGCAGGTAAGGGCAAGGGCGGTGGTTCATATCCCCTACCATCGGGGGAAAACTTACAATAGTTGTGTATAGGGTTCATATTGGAAGGCAAATTTAACATCCCAACCTTATTTGGTCATAATTCTTGTTTCAGAGATCCGGGCTATGCTTATACAATGATGTCATTGTGTTCTTTATGATATCATAAATTATATTGGTGCTGCCGTCATCAACATGATATTTAAATGGATAGGCTACTCCTTCTTGTTATTATTCTTACTAATTACCCATAATTTATCGATAGCCGGCCCATTCATTGAGTCCATATATTCTCAAGAAGGCGATTGCCAGAACAGGAGATGGAAGATGATTCCCTCTGGTTAAAGCAATGCAAGACAGGAGATGGTCAAGAGAGGAGAACTGTTCAAAGTTGCATTTAGAACACGTTGGGAAAACTTCAAGTCCCAGGACAAATGAAAGTGCATGTCCACTTGTATGTCTACTAACAAGCCTTGATATGGCTGTTTGGGTTATTATCGCTCATTTGCTTAAGTGCAGCACCGAGATGGTCTCTGAAATACCAACTATGAACAGGAGGATTCTAAAATAGAATTGTTCGAATTTTTCTGTTTTGAGAAGAGTTCTTGTTAAGTAAACCAAGAAAGACCAATGGATCAAAATATCCCTCTTTGGCTAATATAGTATATCAGCAGTTTCATTATAGTGGAGATCCACATGAAAGGGGATTCACTGATATCTTCCACTACAGCATTTTTATCAGTTAGACAAGTTAGGCATGCAGCAGCAAGTTAGACATGCAGATGAATATGATGAATTCGAGGAGCAGATCCAGAATGACTGTATATCTCTCTCGTTATAATGAAAATGCTTTCCCTTTAGAATTTTCCAAATTTTACAATATGCTATTGAAATGTAAAAGCACGTAGTCCTGTTAGATGAATATTGATATTTTTGATGCACTCTGTTGCGCAAAAAATATATATGCACCTATAAAAAATTGAGCTACAGCTGTGAAACTCGGCATGTGAACAATTGTCGGATTTAGAAAGAGGTCGCATCATAGGCCTGAGGGAAGCTGGTTGGTGCAACAGATGCATCAGACGGCATCTTTGTCGAAGCGATATGGTAGTTGATTAGTGTTGACAACAGTCAGGGCCGTAGCCAGAGACGAAATTGAAGAGGCACTGGGTGGTAATTCAAAGGGGGGGGGGGGGGCTCAACAGTTTTAAAGGAGGGGTTCATCAAAAACACAATTAATCATTAGCATTTATAAACCATAATAGTTACTATTATATATTTCAATTCATATAAATTATTAACAAATAATTGCATGTTTAAATTTGCAAGCTAAGAGCTGATTATTAATATCCACATAGCTACTATACATCAATATTAATACATAATAATTGCAATTGATTTTAATGTAAGCTTTAACTAGTATTAAAGCTGTTAATAATTTGTAGAAACATTTTGGAAGTTAATACAAGTTAACGCTTAAAATTAACTCTTACCTATACTTATCAGTTGATTCTCACTCTATAATATATCACAGTGAACCCCGCAATCATACAAAAGTATCCTAAACACTATTGTCATAATTTTTAAACATTTGTGAATTAAATACGCAAATAAATTGACCATTAGTATAATCACAAATTCTACTAAATTTAAAAAAATCTTTAAAATGAAGTAATTTCTAAAAAAGTCTCAAAGGAATTTTATATGCAAAATTTGAATGACATTTTATATGAAATTTTATATCACAACAAAAAATTTAATATCTTTATCAGGGGGAGGGGGCTGAATATACCTCTTCGGGGGCCCCTCTGACCCCTGCCTGGCTACGGCCCTGACAACGATTGATTACAGAAGGCACATTTAAGCGTTGCAGAGGGTCAGAACACTCCAGACAGATGATGAGAGGATCGTGCAGTCAGGTAATTATCAAGGTTCATTAAGTCCATATAGCCCGATAGAGAAAAAATACATTACAATGGTAACCGAACAGGATTAAGATTGATTTGCTTAATAAATCTGTTACTGGTAAAGGAGGCTTTTTTTTTAACACTTTACAACAAAGTTGAAAAGTGTTTATGACTTTGTTCATTCTGTCTGTCTGTCTGTCTGTCTGTCTGTCTGTCTGTCTGTCTGTCTGTCTGTCTGTCTGTCTGTCTGTCTGTCCGTTAGCACGATAACTGCCGTAAAAATGAGTTTATCAAAATGAAATTTTAGTATGTTGTTCAGACGGTCTATAGGACCTATGGGAATATAAATAAATAATATCACCCAATTAGTTTTTTATTGAACCCGGGTTGAAAAAATGAAATACATTGAACCCTATGGGACCTAATTTTTCAAACATTTTTTAAGTAAATTTAAAATTCACGAATTGCTTCGAAATTTTTAGGAAATATTCACATTATCCCATAGAATATATAAAAAAAAATTCAGTAAAATATGTTAAGTAGTTTTTTAATTAAAAAAAATATTTAATATAGGGAAAAAAACAAATTCAATTAAATTCTGACTTTGGGATATCTTCCAGAAAGAAAAGAGAGAGATATTATATAATAAATATCTCTCCAGTTGTTTAAACGTTTTGCATATGGGAGTGGCTTCATATTTTAAAATAAATTTGGTAGATAACAATTTTTCATTTTTTTTAAATTTTATATAACTCTTCATGATAAATTTAATTGATGGCATTTTAAATGCACTTTCCTACGTCCTAGAGAGTTAAAATTTGGTACACAGCTTAAATTTGTTGAACATTTTATTCGACAAAAATTTGATGGATCTTTAAATATAGATCATACATTTTTTTCGAAATGGCCTGAAAATAATCCCCGTTCACTTCTATAAATCATTGGTGTAATATTGTTAAAAATTCTGATGTGGACAGCACATGTCTTTCCCTGCAGACTCATATTCGTTCTCTTTATTTATTCAATGATAATTTGAGTTTATCTGCACAACATAAGTATTTTAAATGACATTGAATTTACACGTTAAACTTAAATTTGGTTCTCATTTGATAGCTGGACTTATTGTCAAAGGTGGCGTAGCGAAAACGCGAAAAAACTAGAATATCTCAAGAACGGCTAGTCCTAGAGTAATGGGGTTAGTCTTATTCTTTTTGTTGTCAAAAATCACATATAAAATAGGAATTTAATTGATATAATTGAGCCCACGTAGTCTTTTAATTTTATATATAACGATTTTTGCTGGCCATTTCGCAAAAATAGCCCGTTCCTTTTTCCCGAATCTTAGTAGAATAACCTACAATTGATTTATATACAAAATTTTGTTAAATTTGGTATATAAATCACTTGTAGGTTATTGAAATATTATACTCCAAATTTTGTTAAATTTGGTTCATTAGTTTTTAGCTAGAGTGGATAAAGGCAATTTCTGCGGCCATTTCGCAAAGAAGGCAGATTCTTTTATTACGAATCGTACTATAATCTAATGAACATCAGGATTTCCCACAAAAAACATACCTACCAAATTGTATGAAATTCGGTCCATTAGTTTTTCAATTAGAGTGGATGTAATATCCACACAGACACACAGAAACATACACAGATACACCCTTACACACACAGACGTCTTCCTAAAAGTAGTTTTTTCGTGTTCTAGAAGTCCCAAAACGTGTAGATCCTTTGAAAATTCGAGTTCCGATCTTCGGCACGATTCCAATACTTTGAGTGCATACACATACACATATATATTATCTGTGTATTATCTGTGTATCTAAATTCCGTGCCTATGCAATTACAATTGTTGTGATTTTAAATGATCCCTAAACTTTTATTATTTCTTCAAGGAAGCCTAATTTTAACATATGCAGAATGCAAATATCTCAAGCGATTGCAAGATGAATTACATAAGAATTGCTGAATTTTTTTCACACAAAATTATTTAGCTCTGGAGTCTGGAATACAAGTTATATGAATGAAATATTCATTGATTTTGCATAAAGAATCAGATGATTTATATTTCGATACAGTTTTAAATATTTAAGTATAATAAATTACTGTAGTACTGTGATAATGTAAAAGATATTACCACTGAATGAATCACATTTTAGAAATTTTTAAATGAAATTACATTTCAGTTGGAAAGTGTTTCATAATCAATGCTTATGCATGATTGATCTTTCTTGTTTATCTTTAGAAAATTAACTTCATACGAAAATTTATCTAGCTAAGAAATAAATTAGTCTGATACCATTTATGCTTATCATCTTACGAAGAATGACATCTTTGAAATAAATGATAGAATATGTTAAAATCATTTCTTTTCAGATATCGAAAATTACAAATCTCAGCCATCTTCCAGAACTATGTAAAAAGAGTATTTTAAACAAATTTGAAATAGATTTTCATTTATTTTGTGCTTATTTATATTCAAACATAAGTTTACAACAAGAAAGATCAATCATGCTTAAAGCATTGATTATGAAACACTTTCCAACTTCAATGCAAGTTTATTTAAACATGTCTAAAATGCAATACATTCCTCGGTAATATTTTAAAACTTATACTACATTAATTTATTATACTACATTAATTTATTATATTTGAAAACTTAAACCATCATCGAAAAAAATGAACTTCATTCAAATGACGGCATTGAAATATAAATTGCCTGGTTTAAACATCTCTAAAATGCGATACATTCCTCGGTAATAATTTTAGAATTATCATAATACTACGATAATTTATTATATTTGAAAACTTCATCGAAAACAACTGAAATTCATTTAAATGACGTCATAGAAAAAATAACACTCCTGGCTCTATCTATAAAAGCAACATTTCATTCATAAACAATTTCCCATTCATTTCATTCATCACAATACTATAATAATTTATTTTATTTAAAAATTAAGACCATGGAGCTACAAGTAATTAAACTCTATGCTTAAAACTTCATCGAAAAAAATCGCCCTTCTCTTCGTAAAATCAATGAATATTTCATTCATATCAGCTATGCAGACTCCATGAGCTAAATAATTTTGTGTTAAAGAAATACAGCAATTCTAATACAACTCATTCTACATATTTTGCTGTTTACATTTTACATAAGTGAAAAATAGGCTTCGTTGTAGAAATAATCAAATTTGGATGAGCATTTAAACTCAAATATATTGTAATTGCTTTGTTTCAGTATGTAGATGCACAGAATTTAAGCAAAAATAAAGTGGTTTTAGGACGGATACAACACTCAATATGAATTAAAAAGAACTTTAAAAATCGCGATTTTGAGACAAGAAGGATGCCATATATCATTTTGAAGTGGGTTACGTGATCTTTCATATCATGGTCACGTGATCGCTTCATATAAGAAGTGTAAATATTATTTTAATTTTTATTTAAAAAACTACTGAATATATTTCGCTGATTTTTTTTTTATATATTGTATGGAACAATTTGAATATTACTTAAAATTTTCGAAGCAATTTGTGAATTTTAAATCCGCTTAAAAAATGTTTGAAAAATTAGGTCCCATAAGGCTCAATGTATTTCATTTTTTCAACCCGGGTTCAATCCAAAACTAATTGGGTGATATTATTCATTTATATTCCCATAAGTCATTTATATTCCCATAGGTTATTAAGTCATTTTTACAGCAGTTATCGTGCTAACGGACAGACAGACAGACAGACACACAGAATAAACAAAGTCATAAACACTTTTGAACTTTGTTGTAAAGTGTTAAAAAATGAACTGCACGGGAGATTTCGTCCTTGTGTTTTCCAAACTCAACCCAAGCAGTCTGGTCCTGATTAAAAAAAAAAAAAATAAATAAATAAAAATAAAAATAAATAAAAAATTGCATTACAAGGCTTAAGCCCAACAAGTCTGTACGGACTTCTAACATGAACTTTTCTCGAGGTATTACACATTTTTGTGCTAAAACATTAAAAATAAAGAAATATTTTTGCTATTATCAAGTCAGTATATTTTTTGAAAGCAATATTTACCAGAGTTTGATAAGCATTAACGCTTTTCATGGACCGTACTCAAGATATTGCAATATTTACTTTCACTATGCAATATGAACACAAGGTGTGTAGAAACTATTGAGCGATTGGGAACGAAATTTGCCAATTTATTTCAATTGATAATTAAAAGAAGCTTATCGATTATCACGAAATGTAAAATACTGTAATTATTATTATTATTATTGTTATTATTATTATTATTATTACTACTACTATTATTATTTCTTTAATGTCTATAAACCATTAGCGAATCCTTGTGGGAAGAAGTAACACCAGTTTCTTGAACTACTATCAGTTTCAAATCGCTGGATGAAAATTTTGAATAAACCTTTGATGATCAACATTTGAAGTTTCTAAATTTTTATTTAGCGTTATTGATTTAAATTTCTGAAAGCCGTAAAATATTATTTTTTTTTCCCTTAAGTACATTTATTTACATATAACTTCTCGACTCTTTGTCTAAAATCTCACATACGTGCTTTCATTCAGAATTATCTTATAAACAAGAGACATTTTGGCTAGTCATATAAAATTCAATACTGTTATTCCAAATGATAAACGTAAAGGACTTCAAAAGGCGAAAACAAGAAAGAGTTCTAAACCAACAGTCGACTATCACAGCCGAATTTTGTTTCTTCGGATTTCGTATATCACTATTCCTAAATAATGGTGGTGCATTATATTGCCTGTAAAACTGTTTTCACCTTTATTTTTTTCTCCCGGCAGAAAAGAAAAGGAGAAAAACAATAAAGATATCTAAACCAACAGTCTACTATCACAGCAGAATTTTGCTTCTTCGGATTTTTTCCATCAATATTTCTAAATAATGTGGTGCATTCCATTGTCTGTAAAACTGTTTTCACCTTTATTGTTCTCTCCCGGCAGAAAAGAAAAGGGGTTAATGGTAAAGAGTTCTAAACCAACAGTCGACTATCACAGCAGAATTTTGTTTCTTCGGATTTCGCATATCACTATTCTTAAATAATGGTGGCGCATTATATTGCCTGTAAAACTGTTTTCACCTTTATTTTTTTCTCCCGGCAGAAAAGAAAAGGAGAGAAACTATGAAGAACTCTAAACCAACAGTCTACTATCACAGCAGAATTTTGCTTCTTCGGATTTTTTCCATTAATATTTCTAAATAATGTGGTGCATTTCATTGTCTGTAAAACTGTTTTCATCTTTATTGTTCTCTCCCGGCAGAAAAGAAAAGGGGTTAATGGTAAAGAGTTCTAAACCAACAGTCGACTATCACAGCAGAATTTTGTTTCTTCGGATTTCGCATATCACTATTCTTAAATAATGGTGGTGCATTATATTGCCTGTAAAACTGTTTTCACCTTTATTTTTTCTCCCGGCAGAAAAGAAAAGGAGAAAAACTGTAAAGAACTCTAAACCAACAGTCTACTATCACAGCAGAATTTTGCTTCTTCGGATTTTTTCCATCAATATTTCTAAATAATGTGGTGCATTCCATTGTCTGTAAAACTGTCTTCACCTTTATTGTTCTCTCCCGGCAGAAAAGGAAAAGGGTTAATGGTAAAGAGTTCTAAACCAACAGTCGACTATCACAGCAGAATTTTGTTTCTTCGGATTTCGCATATCACTATTCTTAAATAATGGTGGTGCATTATATTGCCTGTAAAACTGTTTTCACCTTTATTTTTTTCTCCCGGCAGAAAAGAAAAGGAGAGAAACTATAAAGAACTCTAAACCAACAGTCTACTATCACAGCAGAATTTTGCTTCTTCGGATTTTTTCCATCAATATTTCTAAATAATGTGGTGCATTCCATTGTCTGTAAAACTGTCTTCACCTTTATTGTTCTCTCCCGGCAGAAAAGGAAAAGGGTTAATGGTAAAGAGTTCTAAACCAACAGTCGACTATCACAGCAGAATTTTGTTTCTTCGGATTTCGCATATCACTATTCTTAAATAATGGTGGTGCATTATATTGCCTGTAAAACTGTTTTCACCTTTATTTTTTTCTCCCGGCAGAAAAGAAAAGGAGAAAAACTATAAAGAACTCTAAACCAACAGTCTACTATCACAGCAGAATTTTGCTTCTTCGGATTTTTTCCATCAATATTTCTAAATAATGTGGTGCATTCCATTGTCTGTAAAACTGTTTTCACCTTTATTGTTCTCTCCCGGCAGAAAAGAAAAGGGGTTAATGGTAAAGAGTTCTAAACCAACAGTCGACTATCACAGCAGAATTTTGTTTCTTCGAATTTCGCATATCACTATTCTTAAATAATGGTGGTGCATTATATTGCCTGTAAAACTGTTTTCACCTTTATTTTTTTCTCCCGGCAGAAAAGAAAAGGAGAAAAACTATAAAGAACTCTAAACCAACAGTCTACTATCACAGCAGAATTTTGCTTCTTCGGATTTTTTCCATCAATATTTCTAAATAATGTGGTGCATTCCATTGTCTGTAAAACTGTTTTCACCTTTATTGTTCTCTCCCGGCAGAAAAGAAAAGGGGTTAATGGTAAAGAGTTCTAAACTAACAGTCGACTATCACAGCAGAATTTTGTTTCTTCGGATTTCGCATATCACTATTCTTAAATAATGGTGGTGCATTATATTGCCTGTAAAACTGTTTTCACCTTTATTTTTTTCTCCCGGCAGAAAAGAAAAGGAGAAAAACTGTAAAGAACTCTAAACCAACAGTCTACTATCACAGCAGAATTTTGCTTCTTCGGATTTTTTCCATCAATATTTCTAAATAATGTGGTGCATTCCATTGTCTGTAAAACTGTCTTCACCTTTATTGTTCTCTCCCGGCAAAAAAGGAAAAGGGTTAATGGTAAAGAGTTCTAAACCAACAGTCGACTATCACAGCAGAATTTTGTTTCTTCGGATTTCGCATATCACTATTCTTAAATAATGGTGGTGCATTATATTGCCTGTAAAACTGTTTTCACCTTTATTTTTTTCTCCCGGCAGAAAAGAAAAGGAGAGAAACTATAAAGAACTCTAAACCAACAGTCTACTATCACAGCAGAATTTTGCTTCTTCGGATTTTTTCCATTAATATTTCTAAATAATGTGGTGCATTCCATTGTCTGCAAAACTGTTTTCACCTTTATTGTTCTCTCCCGGCAGAAAAGAAAAGGGGAAAACGGTAAAGAGTTCTAAACTAACAGTCGACTATCACAGAATTCTGTTTCTCCGGATTTCGTATATCACCATTCCTAAATAATAGTAGTGCATTACATTGTCTGTAAAACTATTTTCACCTTTATTTTTTTCTCCCGGCAGAAAAGAAAAGGAGAAAAACAATAAAGAATTCTAAACCAACAGTCTACTATCACAGCAGAATTTTGCTTCTTCGGATTTTTTTCATCAATATTTCTAAATAATATGGCGCATTACATTGTCTGCAAAACTGTTTTCACCTTTATTGTTCTCCCCCGGCAGAAAAGTAAAGGGGATAACGGTTCTAAAGCAATATTTGACTATTTCAGTAAGATTGTGTTTATTTGGATTTCGTTTTCGGAATTATGTGTATTGCAATACTACTTGAATATTTCCCTTTATTGTATATTTATATTCAATTTCTCATACCTAACTAGATATACATTTTGCTTTAACAATTAAGAACCTCTGTTGCATTTCCTTTTTACCTTCCCCATAATACATTGCGTACATGTAAAGGTAAAGTGGTGTGTATGTGTGTAGGTAGGTGGGAGAATATGGAGAGGTAAACAGTTCTATTCGTAATTTGGTGAATTTGAAACTTTTCAGTAATCCTAAATATTAATCAACCATTTTTTCAATGCTGGATTAATATTCAGGATTACTATGAGTGTGTGTACAATAAATTGAGAGAATCAAATAGAATTTGTACTATTACTGCAATCGGTAAATGTAAGAGGCTTATTAATTATCAAGGTGTCAAACCAGAGTAGCAGTTTTAAAACAAATCAACTTTTGAATTTTTGAACTGTATTCGAAAATTGAAATGATATTTAAAAATATCAATTTGTTACAGAATGCTAAACCAATAATTATTACTTTCCTTATATACATAATGTATAAGGAAAGTATTGTGACGGGGTCGAAAATTCGAATTCGAGTTTTCGACGGGAGAGCACGTTTCAAGCATCCCTGATCACGAATCAAACATTTTTGAAGTGATGTCTGTGTGTGTATGTGTGTGTGTCAGTGAGCCTGTGGAGACGATAACTGACGAACGAATGGACCGATTCGAACGAAATTTGGTAAAAAATCACAATCCGTAAACACTGGAAGCCTATTGTTTTTATACGCAATCGAATGTTCAGAAACCCCCTAAATTTTCGAATAAAATTTTGAAAAAATTGTCCAAAAATCAAAACCACTAATAAAGTTACGCAAATAGACATTTCTTATGTAATTTTTTATTAGAAAACAATTGGCATAAATTTTAGAACGCTAACACAAACCGTTCTCGAGATATTGCACATTTTTCAAAAAAATTATCAAAAAGTCATGTAAAATAAAAAAAAATATTTCCTATTGAGAAACATGTTCACTTTTCATATGTAATACCATACGATAAATTGGGTGACATCATTCTCGTGGATCTAGCTCGTTCCATTCATGGAAAAAGATACTTTGAGTAATACTTTTGTATTTGAACGCTAATAGTCATTTGTCTGCTGTAAGAATAACTTATTTCTTCATCCATAACGCTTGGCGAGATTTTGGCGACTTTTTGGAATGTTGCCAAATTAACGAAAATCTCGCCAAATGGATAAAAATGACGCTAAATCAATGAAATTGACGACTAATTGTCGAAAATTCAATATCTTGGAAAGAATATTAGTATCTACTATAAGAAAAACCCATTTTTTTACTGTAAAAGTAGTAAATTCATTACATTATATAAAGAAAGTCATGTGTTGCCCACATCAGATTTTTTTATATGTAAATATGCATCTTACGTATTAAATGAAGTTGTTTGTCTGTGTGTGCAGTCCGTAGCTCGAAATCTAAGTATCGTATGATCATGAAATTTGGTACACATGTGTTTCTCAATGTACACAGGTGGACTTCGGCTTTATTTTTTAATTTTCGAATTTGTTATTTTATGTTTTAGCCCTATTTAGGCCGATATTTACACAAATTAAATCTAGCAATCTCAGATATTATGAGAGTTTCTATCTTGATACCGTCGAAAAGAGCTGAAAATTATTTTTCAAACAAACTTTAAATGGAGTCAATACGATGAGTAGACACATTTTAATGAATTTTTATAAAATATATATTTTTCGTACGTTTTAAACCTCTCCAATATTTATATTACGATATACAAAATATGATATGACAGCCAATGTTCTTATTTTAACAGCAGCTCCTAAATATATTAAAGACTACTCCTGAAAAAAATAATTTCATAAACCCATTCGTTGATTAATTGTAGTTTTTTTTTAACCCAGCCATGTCACAGCTTTTTTTTGAATGAACCGAATGGATCTCGGACAATTCTTCCAAAATTATTTTATCAGTAGAAGTCATTCCCCATGCGCCGGGAAATTGTGCTCTTTTTTCCCGGGATGTTCAGCAACTGAAAGCAACACCCAGCATAAGCAGGACGGTCAAAACCAATTACCCTCTTTCGCGTTTTTACGAGCATTGTGTTGAATATGCGGTCAATTGTGATTCTTATATTTTGTGCTTTTGCGAAGAGCACGTGCGACTTGAAGCGTGTGATTTTCAGATTGAAGCCATTTTAAATTGTGTTTACATGTATTATTTAAGCAGCGGGCACTTATTTAATTATTTATACATAGTGGACGTTTATTTAGGATCCGGGCAACATCCCCGTGTAATCGTTATAGTTTTAAATAAAATGACACCATTTATAGATAAGTCTTGTACTTGTTACAAGAAATAAAAAAATCTGATGTGAGCAACACATGACTTTCCTTATATAATGCAATGAATTTACTATTTTTACAGTAATGGAATGAGCTAGATCCACGAGAATGATGTCACCAAATGTATCGCATGGTATTACATATGAAAGGTGAACATGTTTCTCAATAGGAAATATTTTTATTTTTATTTTTGATGACTTTTTGATAATTTTTTTGAAAAATGTGCAATATCTCGAGAACGGTTCATGTTAGCGTTCTAAAATTTATGTCAATCGTTTTCTAATGAAAAATTACATAAGAAAAGTCTATTTGCGCAACTTTATTAGCGGTTTTGATTTTTTGACGATTTTTCAAAATTTCACTCGAAAATTTAGGGGGGGGGGGGGTTCTGAACATTAAATTGCGTATGAAAACAATAAGCTTCCAGTGTTTGCGGATTGTGATTTTTGTACCAAATTTCGTTCGAATCGGTCCATTCGTTCGTCAGTTATCGTCTCCGCACAGGCTCACTGACACACACACACACACAGACACCACTTCAAAAATGTTCGATTCGTGATCAGGAATGCTTGAAACGTGTTCTCCCGTCAAAAACTCGAATTCGAATTTTCGACCTCATCACAATACTTTCCTTATATATTATGTATATAAGGAAATTATAAACGTTTTTAGGAGTTATCACGAATATTGCTTTTATAGAAATATTGGTTTTTCCATAGGTAACGCAGTATTTCTCTTAATAAGTAAGCAATTTTCACGAAATGTGGTATGCATTTTTTAATCCGCAACAAGAAAAGTGCCATTGATTTCCAACGAGATCACATTATAAAAAGCCCATTGATGTTGATTTTTCCATTCTACAGTATATATCTAAAGCTGTTAATCTTCAGAGAAAATCACGTGTTAGGCACAAACTATATCAAATGAATGGAATCTGTGATTGATACTATATTCTAGTATCAATCACAGATTCCATAAATCATCAAACAGTTTTAATGGAATCTATGATTGATACTGGAATTAAATGCGTCCCATGGATGTCATTCTTCATCTTACCCTCTAATTAAAATACAGGCTGAAGCAACTCCTAAATATATAGACAGACGAAACAGCGGCCATCTTGGCTCCCAGTTGAAGCGATGGCTGTACATGGGGAAAAAGGGGTCCTTTTTAGCGGGAAGTAGTGTATATAAGGGGGTTCTGGATCATCCGGAGCTATACTTTAATATGGGGCAAATTCCTGAGCAATATTCCCCCATGTTAAAACATAGCTCCAGAAGGAGAGAGGGCAGAGCTTCATCTTGCCACGTGATGTTTCTATGAATGGATATTTTATCAGTCAGATAAGAGTAAGAAGAATGTTATTAATCAGTAGGTACATACAGTTTTGTTCTTCACAGTATAAATCCAATCTTTGCTTGCATATTTCATTTCATTTTGTATATACATTTACTGTGTATATATATATTTTTTCAGTTGTTCCAGTTTTTTTATCCATATGCATATTTACCATGTTGAAATTCCTTTAAAGTAAATTGGATATATCAGTATACATGTAAAAAGTCAGTATACATGTCAGTAATGTAAGTAATATGTTAAGTAATACCGTCAAGTAATGTCTACTTGATCATAGACAGCTTCTTGCAATGTATGTAAATGAATTCACTTTCTCTAAAGAATAAAATCTCCATTTCATTAATTAACTTAAATATTTTTTTTAAATTGTAGTCCCACCTCCACCCGATGTATACAATACGCCTCTAAAATTTAATTTAGCATGGATTAGTCATTTTAAATTTGATAATGACCATATGCTTAACTCTTAATTCCACCATTTAAAATATATCTTTTATCATCATAGGGTGATAACTCCATTTTAATTTGTTTCACAGTATAAATCTTCTGATCTTTACTTGCAATTTTAATTTGTTCAACTCTATTACATCTACGTCTTGTTAGAAAATTATAGTAATCTTGACGATGCATGAATCTTTTCACAGCACTCTTATTAATACCTCTAGCAGTTTTCTTTTCCATGAAGGATGTATTTAAACTATACATTTTTTATCTTAACCCTACAAACTCCAGGGCAGGAGTTCCATTCAACTCATCTTTAATTTTTCCAATCATTTTTTTATTTTTGTTAGAATAAAGTGGATGATCACATGGATAATCCGAAAAGTCGAAAAAATCTTGATGACTTTCAAAATCTTTATAAATATCTTCTGTTTCAACGTCATAACACAAAGAATCCGTGTTTGTGAAAAGTAATTCAGCTCGACTTCCATACACCTTTTTAATAAAATTATAATGAAATTCATACATGAGTGTTTTACTAAAATCTAGTTCTGAAAAACCAGCACAGATAGGTCTATTCAATTTTAAATTGGTCTTATGCATATTAACTGCAAACCAGATCTTCATTAAATACTTTGAAAGACTGAAAGGCCGGTGATGCAAGACATTTTTTCAATCTCTTCTCAGTCTGTACTAGTTTAACATCCATTCCTTTTCTCAAGTGTTCCATGGTCTTACCAAAAACTACGTTATTCATAAGTTTGTACAGATCTTTCTCGAAATAATTTTTTGCCAGCATTCTCTTCTTAGTGTTAAATTGCACATAAGGCTTCAACCAGGACTCTTGTTTGAAAGTTAATACTCGATGGATTTTCCCAAGTTTCATCCATAGCTTCAGATACTGCTTTAAATTTCTATAATGCAGAACATATTTAACCTTGTGATTCAAATTGAGTGCCAACTTTAACTGATCCTTGCATATTTTTAAATCCATTTCTTAGGTAAATCCCGATTATACTCCAAAATCAGAGACGAGGTGATATGAACCCTTTCAGGCGATAGAGTATAGTCATTATGTTCACCGTGCAAATAATGGGGATAGTCTATATCCGCCTCGATAATATACCCCACAGGTGAGTCATCTTCTACTACAAGTGCAACAAAATTCCGGATTTCTTCAGAATCAAGCCATCTAAAATCCGATACAGACTCGGTTCTTCAAACTTCTTAGCACAATCTATATAAGAATAGGGGTAAACACCCTTTCTATTCAGCAAATTCACTTGATCATTTGTAAAATGTTCTTTGATAATACGAAAGTGATCGAATTTCAAACTAGAGCTCAGTTTCTCAGTAGAGGCAGGTAAAAATTGGAAGGAGTCTATAAACTGTAGACTTCCAGCACTGAATGTTATATAATTCTGCATATTACTGGAAATAAACTCAATTCTCTTTTATTTAAATTGACCGATTCCCTGCATAATTAATTGTCCATCATACCCTTTTAAATTGTGAAACACAACAGGTATGCTCCGTCTTATTTTGTAATTCATATTGCAATTAGGATGAGCCGCACCTCTGAACTTAGAAGTTAAGTGACAGTGGTCTTTTACACGTTCTCTTCCTAAAGCCTCGTTGCTGATATGACAGATTGCATTTTGAAAGTTTTCACGATCTTCAGCAGTGAAACTCATTTTCATATTTTCTTTCAATATTCTTTGAATCTTCTCTTCTTCATGAATAAGGGCCTTCATAGAATGAGTAATCATATCTTCACCCCTATAGATAACAGGACCTTTAAAGGTTTCTCAGCAGGACCAAAAATAATGTATGCAAATTCACAAGGAACATAATGAGATAAGATGTTCTCATGTTAAATGGAAGGGGAATTCTCACACATATCCGTTTTTGTTATAAAGGATTCAAAGTCCGTATATATAACAAATGGTACACACATTTGCATATAAACAATTTTAAATTTCAAAATTTTATCATCATTACTAGGTAGTTCCACCCGCTGCAGAACATACTATTTGCATAATTCTATATGACTCATTAAACGAGTTTCAGATGAAAACCTCTGTAAACAGTGATTGCAAAAATGTTGCTTCTTTTTATGCTTTCTTAAAATGGAAGTTTACTCATACTTTTAATTCAGCAGTAATGATAATGCTCATCATTACTGATAAGCAGTAAATTTCAGTGTTGATCCGTCTATCAGATGATATATAGAGCGGAAATACCTTCTTAGCCAAAGACATTCAAGCTTATATTGTTATTTCGCTCAAACAGTTTAATTTGGTGTAAAGGAATAGGAAACTCAATTCCGTTCATATTTAGCTTACATTCATTCTCGGTATATTTACCGATACGATCCACATGATCATGAACAGGAAAAAGTCCTTCTAAGATAGACCACATAAAGTATTTTTGATCACTAATTTGCACATTAATAACAGCTTTTTTAGCTGCTAGTTCTTCGGGTAGTGGGATACAGCTAGAAGCAGCTAACGGTTCAAATATCCCAACATCAATCTTTAGCTCATCAATCCTTTAAGACCCAACCATTGCCACAACCTTCATAGGTTTCGATTGATGTTAATACTTTTCCAAAAGTAGAATCTATATTGACATTCAAATCTTCTTCAGTGATATTCCTCATACAGGAACTTCGGAAATAGGTTGTACAATATTCCTGCTCTTTTTCAGATCGATAGCGATTAAAACGGAATAAAAAATTATATGTACCATACAATACTACGTTTCAAGACAAGTTCCTCCAACAACCCCTGTGTTATACCAATTCTGTTAAAATTTAAAATGTTAATGATATCTTTTTCACCATCTCCGGCAAATTTATGAACGGTCACAGCACTGTTTAAAGCTTGTTGACAGGGATTTGTAGTCACTTTCCTCTTCTTATTCATGCCAGAAACATCTGAAGTTTTTCTTTTACCGCCTTGCGTAGGACAAGCACTGAAAGTTTTTCTTTTCATTTGCAACATAGGCTTATCAATAAGAGCTGTACGCTCATGATGTAGCATATCACTAATTTGAGTAAATCTAGCAGGACATTGTGGACAAGAACTTTTACTTGAAGAGTCATGAATCTTCATATGCCTTGCTAAATCCCTCTTCTTTATGAAGCTCTTTATGCAGGTAAGATAAAGCTGTGAAAGATAAAAATACAGGATTTTAGTATAAGCGTGTTATATATTTTCTTTTAGTATTGTAATACATTTCTCAAAAACTTATGTAAGATAATCATAAATTCTTTATACAACCTCAATAAGAGTCATTCAAAAAAGTAATGATAAAATGTGATTTTATCATTACTTTTAAAGAATATTTGTAGATATGAAAACACTAATCAGCTACATTAAATTCATAAAAGCTCTAATTAAATAAAAATAATTAATTTATCACATATTATAAAAATGACAAGTTTAATAAATTCACAAAATAAACTCATATTAAAACAAGTACTTACATGATCACTCATGCGTGAAGGCATAAGATCAAATATATCAACATGACTAATGTTAGAGGCAGTATCTCCAATATCACTACTTAAAGAAAACATCACGATTTAAGAATATGAGACAGCATTGTAAGCACAACCTACCACTATGAAGTATTCACGTAGAATGACAAAATTACAGTCTGCAAATTACCCTAATTCAGCTGTAAGCAAGAAAAAAATCTAGAGATATCACGGTTTACAGTTAAACCCAGTACAAGTTATCATAGTTACATACACTATCACATGAAAATAAACAATCCGTTTAGCTTCTCGTAGATTTAAAACTCATTAAGATAATATTAAAACCCTATCGCAACTACTATAATTACTAGATTTTAATGAAATAATTCTTTCCCCACCCTTTAAAAATTAACTAAGTATAGCAGAAAAATCCCCTTTCTCACGTAAAGAATTCCCATAACATACGGAAAAAACATTTTAACATTCATTAAAAAAAATCTGTACACACCCAGTGAAAAGTAATGTAACTTGCATCTCTTCAAATACATTCTAAGCGAATCCCTAATCATAAATGTTTACACTAAGTCTATGAAAGAAAATCCCATTGTAGGAAAAAATGTCTTAGAACCCGCAATCATTACGCAATACAACATGTTAGGAAGCTACTTATAATACAACGTACTCCCCCTTGCAGGTGTGAAAATATATAATTTAACACCTTTCCGAACGGTATATTACCTTTTAAGGCCATACTTTCGTCCCTCCCTACTCCCCTCCGTAAAACTGGTAATTACCATCATTCTCAATATGCTGTTTATACACACTAAACATTGCCCTTAACATCTAGAATTCATAATAAAACCTACATTTCCATCTTAAAGTCCAAAAATACCTAGAATCCTACACGAAAGCATTCTTTACATGATTTCTTAAAATGGATATAAAAAAATCCTAAAATTCACCTAGGAACAAGTTAATACCCTCAAATTACTGAGAATTATCCTTTACATGTACTCTATAACCATATCAATCCATTTACGCTGCCGAAAACATTCCTCCATTCAAATTCCCACTAAAGACAACATTCATTCCTAACATCCCACCAACTCTTCACGGTGCAGTCGATTTCGCGTCCCCCACCATACTACAGCCTCCAGATCGAATCCCAGCCAGTTTCAAACGGAAATATATCCTTTAAAATTCAAAACTTTAAGAAAATCCCGATAGATGGCACCACTCTTCATTACCCACCCAAATTTTCCGCTAGAGGGCAACACTTCACTTTAGGTACATCACAACTGATAAAGGCCATCAGTACGTCATGAACCGTTGAGGAAGAAGGTTGCAGCGCTCCTGTTATATCAATTGCCTCTTTGCACAATCAGTTCAAAGTTCAACTCACTCGGCCAGATTATCTCGTTATCGTCCCACAAAATATTGTGGGACGATAATATGTGTCTAAATATTTACCATTACTTCCTCCACATTACGTCATCTGTTCAAACAACAAGAGTAGTTATAAAACAGGCGTTCTACCGCAAATTGAGTAGATGGTGCAAAGAGTACATGAAATGCAGCCGATGACTCATGAGTGAAGAGGAGGGAGAATGACTCATTGAGGCATTGTTTTGGCCCTCAGCACCTGTTTTATAGCTACTGTTGTTGTTTGAACAGATGACATCATGACGAAGAAGTAATGGTAAATATTTAGACACTGATTGTGATCGATAATGAGATAGATAATCTGACTTAATGATTTGAACTTTGAACTGATTGTGTAATGAGGCGACCTTGAACCGATGAGGTAACTGATAACAGGCGCACTGCGACCTTCTTCCTCAACGGTTCGTGACGTACAGAAGATCTTTATCAGTTGTGATGTACTTAACACAGACTACTATACAGACCTGTCACTCTCGATAGTTTCGTTTTCGCGGCGGCCATTAGAGATAGACCAAACATTGGGTTGGCGCGCTCTTGGCGATGGTCTGGTTTGATTCGAGCGCTTGGCGATGATTTGGTTTGGGTCCAAGCCGATTTTCAATGTTATAACCCTATTTCGCTCGGCGAAAACTTAGAACAACAGACTAGCGTGGTTTGAGTAACGTGAAAAAGGATTATTTGTTAAGTGTTTAGATCATTTTATAGAAATGGATTGATAAAAGAAAACTGGTTGCGTTACAGGGTATGTAATTTATGTTTATTAAAATTGAAATAATTTTAGTTATCACCATCCTACATACGTGTTCATTATAAGTATACACGTGTTCATATAAGTATACATGTGTTCATCATAGGTTTTATTATGAATTCTAGATGTTAAGGGCAATGTTTAGTGTGTATAAACAGTATATTGAGGATGATGTTAATTACGGGTTTCACGGAGGGGAGTAGGGAGGGGTTAAAGGATGGCTTTGAAAGGTTATATAGTGTGTTAAATTATATGTTTTCACGTCTGCAAGGGGGATTACGTTCTATTATAAGTAGCTTCTTAACATGTTGTATTGCGTAATGATAGCGGGTTCTAAGACTTTTTTCCTACAAAGGGATTTTCTCGCATAGACTTGGTGTAAACATTTATGATAAGGAATTCGCTTAGAATATATTTTAAGAGAATTGTATGCAAGTTACATTAGTTCTAACTGGGTGTGTAGAGATTTTTCTTAATGAATGTTAAGGTGATTTTTTCCGTATGTTAGGGGAAAATGGGAATTCTTTACGTGTGAAAGGGATTTTTCTTCTATACTTAGTTAATTTTTAAAGGGTGGGGAGGGAATTATTTCATTAAAATCTAGTAATTATAGTAGATGGATAGGGTTTTAATATTATCTTAATGAGTTTTAAAACTACTAGAAGCTATTTAATGTATTGATTACGATTATCAAAAAGATACTATCGATTATGATTATAAACGGATTGTTTATTTTCATGGGCTTAGTGTATGTAATTATGATAACTTGTACTAAGTTTAACTGTAACCGTGATATCTCTAGAATTTTTTCTTCCTTACAGCTGAGTTAGGGTAATTTGCAGACTGTAATTTTGTCATTCTACGTGAATACTTCATAGTGGTAGGTTGTGCTTACAATGCTGTCTCATATTCTTAAATCGTGATGTTTTCTTTAAGCAGTGAACTTGGAGATACAGCCTCTAACATTAGTGATGTTGATATGCTTGATGTTATACCTTTACACATGAGCGGTCATGGAAGTACTTGTTTCAATATGATTTTATTTTGTGAATTTATTAAACGTGTCATTTTTATAATATGTGATAACTTAATTATTTTTATTTAATTAAAAGTTTTATGAATTTAACGTAGCTTATTAGTGTTTTCATATCTATAAATATGTTTTAACTTGATCGTTTTATCATTACTTCTTTGAATATGACTGTCATTGCGGTTGTATAAAGAATCTATGATTATCTTACATAAGTTTTTGAGAAATACATTACAATACTAAAAGAAAATTTATAACATGCTTGTACTAAAATCCTGTATTTTTATCTTTCACAGCTTTATCTTACCTGCGTGAAGAGCTTCACAAAGAAGAAGAATTTAGTACGACATATGAAGATTCATCACTCTTCAAGTAAAGTTTCTTGTCCACAATGTCCCGCTAGATTTACTCGAATGAGTGATATGCTACTTCATGAGCGTACAGCTCATGGTGATAAGCCTATGTTGGAAATGAAAAGTAAAATTTCAGTGCTTGTCCTACACTCTTAAAAATTTCAGTAAATTCTAGCAAAATCCCCTTTTTTTCCCGGCAATGGCTCGTTTTTTCACAGGAGATTTCCGATAAGAACTCATACGGGAAGATCCCTTATTCGCACAGTCGAAAAGAATAAGATCTTGGCCAAAGACTGTTAATTCACAACCCCTCTTTTTGCGTAGTAATTTTAAGAAAATGGCCGTAAAACGGTAAGTTGGCTTTCCAGGTTGGCGAATTTATCGCCGAGCTTGACTTACATTTTGTGCGTTGGTCTATATTTTGGTATATCGAATGTCGACAGAAAATTTTTGTAGGATATGCATTTCTGAATATCGAATATCTCCCACAAATGGATATTTCTCGATTCTCCATTGCATATGCATTGAATCACACAGCGTAAGCATCATTTAATTGCATAGATCAAATTAAAGAAACCAATTAAATTTACAGTAACATATTGATATTTACATAACCATGTATTTCATCACAAACACAAAATATATGAAAATACAAAGAATAAAGATCCTAAAACTGACATGCAAGTTCAGATTCAAATATTAACTATTATTAAACAAAGAAATCAAACAAATTAGGCTCATACATTTTTAATTAGAAATAAACATGAAAAAATATCTAAATCATTACAGCATATATTAAATAAGTTTTATTTTGTAAAATTGAGACAAGATGTAAAATTTACAAAGTCTTGCATTGGTTTAACATTGATTTAATAATATCTATCATTATAAACTGCTTCTTTTGATTATCGACTCCCTCTCTTTCCGAGATCCTTCTACATCTCTATATGTAAGATCTTTGTGTGTAAAACTATTTATATATCACATTAGCATATGTTGAAGACCCAGACCGTCCGACTCGTCCAGAGGACTAAGAGCAACTATTTGGACGGCCGGGAAGAACATTAGCATATGTGTAATTATTAGTTTATATATCACATTAACTTTTTTTAGATAGTCGTATTTTCCATTTGCAAATTAATTTTTTATGTAAAAAATATTTCTAGCTCATTTACTGAAATCAAATATACTGGTGTATTAATATCGAATTATAAGGTTTTTAAATTCAAGTGGATTAAAAGTTAGTTCTACGTTCACAAATTTCTAAAGTATTTTGTAGCGAAACGCGTTTTATAACCTCTGCTCTAAACTATTAAATTAAAAACAAAATTTCAAAACTGACTTCACTTTCTAGTTGCAATTTTGAACCAGAATATGAGAAATAATAGGGTAAATGGGAGTTGTCGTTTAATTATTATTGCATGCTAAAAGAACAAGAAGTATTTTCACTGTCTTATAAAAAACGTATAGGGTGGGAAAAGCACAAAAGCCTAATCAATCTCTTGAGAACTTTTAGTTGGGAAATAACGAAATAAAGATTATAAGCGGAATCTGAAGGTATCCGACGAAATTATACAGAAATTCTAATCCTAATAAATGTAAAAGTTAATAATAACACACAAATTGAGTGTTGGTAAAATATTACTAAAATTTTCCCTACTAAAACTAACACCAAAAATATTCATCTGTAATACTATACGATATTTTTACAATGGAAAATTAATAACTTGTTTTATTTAATGGAAAGTTTAAAGGAGCTGTCGTTATAAAATGGAAGGAAAGTTGCATTGTATTGAAAATGTAAGCATTTTCTAAAAAATTTCTCAGAAAGATGGATGAAAATTTTAAAATGAATCAATATTTAATTTGATAATCCTCTTGTGCGAAAAGCTGTCCGATAGCACTACATTCAAAATAAATAAATAAGTAAACGATGCTGTATATAAACTTCTCTAAAGGATTTAATTTATTAAAAAAAAAAAATTCCCCACTATAAATGTCGTTTTATTACTTTCTTATACAGCAGTGCAAAGAGACCGTAGTTCTATAACTTCACCACATGAAAAAAATTTCTTGAATTACAAATATAATAACCGAGTCTATATTATGGTACAGTGACTTCGGCTGATCATTTAACGCTCTAACAGTATTAGGCAGTGACTGGTTCGCTTTGCTGCAGCCCAGTAACTAAACTTTTGCCGCCCATCAACAAAATATAACCCATTTCCTAAATTTAATATTAAAAAAAATCACACTTCTTAATATAAACTTTTGCCGCCCAGCAACAAAATATAACCCATTTCCTAAATTTAATATTAAAAAAAAAATCACACTTCTTAATATACTATTATATTAGAGATACGAATAGTTTTACAAAATGGAAATTTATCTCATTCCATTGTGAGCCAGTTGGCGATATGTAGAAAAAAGGTTAATGTAATTTTTTAGATTTGGCGAAATCCCTTTTCTTTGTTTATAACTTCTGAGAAAAACACCTCCAAGTTTCCTCCCAAAGCTTCCTTCGCTACTTTTTGCTTAAGGGGTAGGGTGTTTAGTTTATCCCCCAGTATCTTTTGTTTGCTAGAGTGGGGAGTGGACACTTGAATTTATTGTGTACTATTGTGTAGTATGCCTATTCCCGCAATCTCAACGTCTACAATTTTCGGCTTGCTTTTAACCAGTACAAGATCGTCTCCAAGACGTCGACGACGTATGCACAATAGCTTTTGCATCATTTCCTGGAGAGTCCTTTCTTTTCCCTAGGCAAAAAACCTTTGTATGAAAGTACCTTCGAGGAGCAATCAAGCTATTCTAGCTCTTTGAAAAGTACTCAACAATTCCTATATACGCGCTAGTCAAGAGAAGGAATTATAAAAGTTATTATATAAGTATCTATTATAAAAGTTTCAAAAGAATATTAATGGGACCAATATGTATTGCAATTTTTATCTATGTAATAAAGAAATATTTTAAACTTCAATTGAAGAAATTTTGAACTAGCGGATAGGTAGGTTTTAAAGTTAATCCGATCCTACGCCATGTCAAGCTTACATTTCTATATTAATTCAATCTTGGGTCGGGTCCGAATTTTCCAGTCAACTGATGATTTGAGCTGGTCCGCGAGCAAAATTCCGTTCACACCTCAAACTCAACGCAAATTTTAGGCCCATGTAGGCCTGTAACTTACACTAAGAAATATATTAATGGGGGCTGATATCCAACTTCATTTAGCCTGAGTCTTAATCATAATAATTCTTAAGAAAAGTATGTTCTGTAAAAGGATACGAAACTATATATTTTTACTTGCCCCCCCCCCCCCCCTCCAAATCCAATAGTTAATGTATGAACACAGTCCGATCTGATGATCTTCAGAATGTAAAACTTGATCCCTAACCAGCCAGAAAATATTTGAATCTCTATCGGGCCAAATCGTTTTATTTATTTTTTATCTTATTTTTTAATATATGAAAGAAAATGAAACTGAACTATACTGCGTACCCTTTGTGCCACCATGATTCAGTTTTATTTTCTAATTCACTATAGATATAGAATAGATGCATTTGATTGAAAAATACCTAAGGTATTTTTTCATTCTGCATAATCGCATTTGATATATCGCCGAAAATTTTTAAAATGCCTCAAAAGTATTTGGTGTAATCTTGCGCATTCTGGGTTATGTGCATTGCGCGTAATGATTCACAGGGAAAGTAAACTGTGTAAATCAAAATTAAAGTAAAGGAAAGAGATTCAAGGTCAATGTTTCTATTTTGGGATACAGGAGTATTTTGATTAATTAATTGACAGTTTGAAAAATTTCATAAAATATTATTACTAATTTTCAATTTAATGCCATTAAATAAAAATTTACTTCTGTTTTATATCCGAAGAAAAATAAATATTACATGCATACTTATTAAGATTATTTCCAACAGGGCATTTTGTATGATAATAAGATGGACTCAAAATTTACTGTACACCTTTTCCCATTCTGCTTTTAAAACTTCACTTATTCCACGAAAGCTAATGTCCTTAATTTTAAAAGAATACACAAAAATGCAATAATAAAATATTATGTAAGCACCTTAAACAAACCAAAATAGTACATAACTTATCAGAGTGGAAAAGGTTTTGCCTTCTGATACTGTAATAATAAAATCGTTGTTAAGACATTTATCTATTCTCCTATTCATCTATTAATTATTCTCAAAATAAGTAAATATAAGCTGTCTAAATATTTTTTTTACACAAGGATAAAATTTGCAATGATTTAAACACTATGCTAATAAACCAGTCAGTTATTTTAATCAGAAATATGGTCCAGTCATACCCAATCTATAATATTCAGGAATGAAGGCTGAGCAGAGATTTATTTCCCTTTTATTCCTCACCATTGAACAATGACTTCTTTATCAAATGCCTGGTCATGAGCTCCGAACCTCCGAATTTTCTGGCCCTCCCAAACAAACATTTTTTATAATTTTTCTGTTAATATCTAAATGTTACGTGTATCTAGATGTTAATATTGCAGAGGCACTCCAAAAGTGATAAAATCCCGGCATAAAAAGTCATAAAGGCGCTATTCTACGTGGGCTTAAATTAAAGTCTATTTTAATTTTAGGGCCTCACTAATATTTCCTTTTATTAATTTGCAATGTTTACATTTTTTTAACAAACGGAAACTTGTTATTATATTAAAGAGCAGACCATCCATTATGATATGAAACTGCTACTTGTGGAAATGAAATGCTCAAAGTACTGAATAAAATATGGTGACAAAGAATTAAACTAAAGTTGAATCTATTAGTTATTATGTGAAAATCGGTTTTCAATGCTTCAATACATTTAATTATTTTCTTCTTCGTTTAAACTTTTCATGCCTTTTACAGATATTGAATAGAATTCTAAAAAGACTGACGACTTTCTGATGACACTTTAAGTCAATGATTATTGGTCAAAGCAATGTCTCAAGGTTATGCCTCAAGGCTTTCGACAGGGGGTAGTTTGGCTCAAAAAGAAAGGGACCAGGGTCAGGGCAGGGGAAGCTTTCTCTTTCATTTCAGTTTGCAGGTGGCCAGACTAAAGAATGATGGAGGCAAAGAACCAGATCAGCCTACAGTTTAGCGACTGCAATACACAAAGAGCTTAAATAGTAAGTAATTTTCATTATTTCTATAAATATATGTGTTATAGCAAATGAGTATATGAAATGCAATGAAATCCATCAAAGGTGAAATCGCACAGACTCTAAAAATAGTTCTGTAATATTAAGCAGGTTTTCGTCTTACACAGATTACTTTAGAATCAGAACATAAAACGGAAAAGCTACTAAATTTTCGAAAATATGTATGTTTATTTCAATTGCAAACTAACGTTGCATATATTTTCTCGTTGTATAGATTGTTCGTAATTATAGCCTTATTTGAAACTTCAGATAAATGAAAAATTCTTCTCGTGTAATTTTATACATGCAATTAAGTTTAGTGTCTAATTTTAAAATCAAAATACCATCTACTACTAAGTGTTTTTTATGTGCTAAAAATTTTATCCAGTCCTGATTAATATTGGTATGACTAAGAGTTAACATTTCACTGTGGCACTTACTTACTAATTTATTTTCCTCCTGAGAGGATTATTTTAAATCTAACAGTAAATAATATTTATAACTGCCATGTTAGAATATGAAACAAAAATATTACTGCCACATAAATTTCTTCTTTATTTTAAAAGAACAAAATTATCTATATATAAATAATGTTCAGCATATAGAGTAAATTACATGTAAAATTGGCCTTCATGTTCACAAATTTTAATATTAAGGATTATTTTTATATGTGATAGTTATAAACATCACTGAGTGTAATAATTTCTTAATTAAATTTTTAAGTGTCAAAGGATATTTGAAATTTTATGAAATCTGATGATTTTCATTAATTTTAGGCAATTTTTTATATCTGGATTGAAGACAAGATATTAATACCAAATGGGAATGATGACCCTCTTCTGAACATGCTTAAAATGAAGAATATGGAACTGTTCTACAATAACTGAGGTAAGTGCTAACTTTTCGACAGCATATATTAATCCCTTTGAATATAAAATTTGTGAGGTTGTACTACCTTCTATAAGTATATATTGTGCCATTTTAGTCATGTGTGACTTTATGCAAAGCTAGAACTGTATTAAATTTTTGGGTGTGTGAGGGAGGGGGGGCAGCCATTTTATTTAAGTTCAGAGACGTGGCTAAATTTGACAATGCCCTTGGCAAAATTTATACCTGAGCACTATTATGAAAATCAGACAAAATCATCTGTCGCACTCTATCCTCTGATACTATGTAATAGAGAAAATTTAGAGTTTAACGAATGTGTGTCATATATTACTTTCCCTATATGATAGTAAAATGTATTGTGAAGTATTGTGACGGGATCGAAAGTACGAATTCTGCCCCCGGCGAAAATTCTAGTTTTTGACGAAAGAACACATTTCCAGTATCTTTGAACTCGAATCGAACGTTTCTGAGGTGATGTCTGTGTGTGTGTGTGAGCAGGGGCGGCATTTCAGCATTTCATTTGGGGGTGCGAGATTTGTATGAAAATCCACAATATGAAATAAATAAACTGTTTGTAACAGAGGGGAGTCGAGGAGAGGGGATAGGGATCACAAAATTGAATTGATATTGAGAAAAATAATTGTTGTTAACATAATTTTTGTACATAATTGTGTTAACATAATTGTAGTTAACATAATTTTTCTAAATACAAATATCTATATTTATTTACCTATTAATGAAGTTTTAAACGCCGGTTCTTAGAGTCTGGATGAAGAGAAAATTTTGTTACAATATCATCATAATCCAGTCGTATATCTTGTTCTATAGCTAAAATAGCTAAAGATGAAAGTCTCTCTTGTTCCATTGTACTGCGAAAATAATTTTTCAACCTCCTGAGACACGAAAAAGACCTTTCACAACTGGCTGAGCTGATTGGCACAGTCAAAAACAATTTAACTAATAATGTTATGACAAGAAACACATTTTTTAAATTCCGCTCTTTAAAATAATCCAGGCGACTTTTAAAATTGGGATGGTCTATGCTTACATTTTTCACCATTGAATAAAACAGTCGCAATTCATATAGCAATTCCTCTTTCTAGAAGTTATATACTTTGCATATGGTTGAAACTTTGTCTTTTTCTTTTCCAACATCTGATCTGGATAATACCGAACTAAGGGCAAACAAAACGAATATATTGTTCTCATTAAATCTTGTCTCAATTTCATTAGATACTGAATCTATAATTTCATATTGATTCTGTGATATGATGTAACATCATTATGGGGAATTTTTTTAACCGAATTCGTTTGGAATTTTTTTTACGCCTCTTCAGTTTTGGTCCAGAATAAGAATTTTTTGGCCCAGAATAAGAAAAATTTGGGGGTGCGACCGCGCCCCTTATTTGCCGCCCCTGTTTGTGAGTATGTGTGTGTCTGCGAGTCTGTGGAAGCGATACCTCATTAACTAATCTAGCGTTTCAAACCAAATTTGGTACAAATATTATAATCGACGAAAACTGGAAATCTATTGATTTTAAACGCAATCGAAGGCACGGAAGACCCCACATTTTTTAATGGAATTTTGTAAAAATCATTAAAAATTCATAACTTTTAATAACTTATATAGTCCCTAATATAGTCCCAAAATATAGTTGCTATATTAACGGGAAAACCAAATTAAGCAATCCATTACTTTATATTTTAATTTACGAACTATATTGTTTATTTCGTATGCTATCAATATTGATAATTGTTAATTTAGAGTTGGGAGAAATATAAGTTCATTGGGTACTTAGAGATAATTCTCCATGTTGTGATCCGAAAAATCGCTAAATGTACAATTCAATGTTAAAAACATTGTGCCATGGATATTATACATCATATATTCAATGTGAAAGAAGTAAATTATTTGCATTATACAGGGAAAGTCACGTACTACCTACATCAGATTTTTTAATGCACCACAGTATTTTGTCACTTTACGAAAATAATAATATTATACACATGAATTTTATTACATTATTAGCAATTAGTTCTTGGATCTTTCATAACGTTTTAATTAAAAATCTACATAGTATGATCTATATATATATTATGTAAATCAAATAATTTAATTTCTATTTGACAGGTTAATATTGTTGTTATATGTGTGAGTGATACTTCTTTGTGCAACGTCATTTTGTAAATCCTTATAACTACAGGTTAAAAAGGGGCTAAAGAGAACATTCATAAAAGCAGAATTTTTCAAAAGTTTAATAGAATTACATTAAAACAAAAAATAAAATGTCTTAGATAATGTTTACTAAATTTGTTTTTTATTTAGTTAATATGATAATTTAAATAGTTCTAAATTAAAATTTATGTTAAGAATATCTCATCTGATATTCTTGAAATGATTTGTAATAAAATGTATAGATAGATACACCTGAAATTATAATATGCAAAACATATTTTGATAATGGCAGAAAAAATTCTGCTTGTAGAAACTGTAGTTTTGTGTTACGTTTAGTATTATGTAAATCATTTGTATCTGCAGACAGATCTAAAATATGTTAGTCAAGAAAGTTGTTTATAAATTCCTGTTGTTGATTATCAACAGGTATTTCATTATTTCAGATAAAGTTCTTTATAAATCTTTAAGAAACCATTAAAGTAAATAATAAAATTTTGAACTTTAAAGTAAATCAGAAACCTTTAAAGCAAAATATAGAAATTAACAAATTTACTCTTTTGTAATATATAACTTTTCAGATATTTTTACTGAAAATCTGGATATCAATTTCTTAATTTCTAAGAGAAAATTTTTTGTTTGATTAATTCTTTAAATACAATATGAGTACAAGGTCCAAAGAGTAAAGCAAGCTTCTAAACATTTACTTCATTTATGTGATGGTGGATCTAAATATGAGTATCAAATACAAGTCTGTATGTTTTAAAATTCACTAAGGGTACTTATGGTGCTTCATGATGCTTTTACCACGTTTTGGATAAGAATAAAATTGATTGATTACAGGTTCATTTATACTCCACCTACTGTTTCAGTTTTTTATACTATGTAAGTCTTCTAAATATGTGTTAATCGTCATTTATCCGAATCTTTTTCAACTCTTTTTTGCCATACACAGATACTAAATAGATGTAGATTTGTACTATTTAAGAAATTAAAAAGATCAGAAGCATTTCTAATATTTATGTAAAATGTATCTATTATGTTTCTATACCCATTAAAATGCTTCTTAGTTGTGCAAATTTTAAAACATCCACAAACTTTCCTTTTGAAATCTTTGCTCAAAATAGTTTGAGACTTTTTTAGACAGTGTGAGAATAAAAACAGAAAATCATAATTCAACTACTAAAAATCCCTTAAGGTGTTTATAATTTAAGCATAATGTATACTGGAATAATAAATTAAATGTATATATGCCTGAATTAAATATTTGTTTCAAGTGTACATAGAATTTTAAAAGAATTGATTTGGTAATAAATAGAGTTTTATATAAATATTGAAATATTGAAAACGAAATATTAAATTTTAAAAATCTATGTATCATAGAAATTGATACCATGTTTTACAAACATAAGAAATATATTTATATTCTTTAGTGTTTAATTTTAAAATATAATTTTTCTGTTGAAATAGTTAATTTTTACTTTATGGAAAGAAAACAGTACTTCATATGAGTTCACCTAATGATCTGTGATTAAGACCATTTGCAGATACACTTTATATGTTGTGTTCAATAAACATGACATGACTGACATGCTATGCAGATCCTAAAATGATTCTTTTAGAAGCAAACACTATTAGTATTTTTTACCCAGTTGCATCATTTAATATGTGTAAGGAAATCTAAATTTGCCAACTGGTTTCAGTTTTCACTCTCCCACTCAGTATTAGTTTTTATTAACTTGCCGTATTTTGATTTGACCATAAAATGAGCATTTTTTAAATTTTCATTGGAAAAATACTTTAAGAAGATATTAAAAAGAAACATACAAACGGTGTAGCTTCACACAGTGCAATCTAATGAAAGTAGAAATTAGGGGTCTGCTTTCATTTATGAGGTCATTTTTTTTTTCTTATGTTTTACATTTTCCGTGTTACTCCACTGAGAAAAGGGGCTTTAAATTCACAGTTCGTTTAATTGTAGATATTTTAACTATTGTTTCCTACAAAGCGTAGAGACTAAAATGTGGAAGATTTGGGAGTTTCTAAAAATTTGACAAAGTATAGTTAGATGTATGTTTTGTTTTTATCTTATGTTTTGTTTTTATTTATTAATTATGGTTTATTTCGATTGATTTGGAAAGTAACAAATTAAAATGGAGTTTATGCATTAAGTAATTACAAAAAATGAGCTTGAATTTTTTGAAGGGCCATTTATCAAATTAAATAGTACTTAAAGATAGTTCCGCACTTTACCAAGAATATTTAATATATTAAGTGAATTACACATTTTAAAAATATGTCTTAAAACAGTTAATTATATGTTTTTGAAAAGTGTACTCATAAGATAGAATTCGGTTCAATACAAAAAAATTACCAAAGGCAGAATGTGCAACACAAATATTTTTGACGAAAATCTACAAGGGGTCATAGGATTGTTAAACTTTCAAAACATTAGATTTTGCCCCAAAATATATATGAAGAGATAAACTTTTCTGAAAATTTTAATATAATACGCATGAAAAACTTCCTTTAATAACTGAGGTTATAGTCTTAAATGCTTTAGATCATATATGGGAAAATGCATTGAAAAATAATTTTAAAGTCATTTTTCTCAGAATGTGGGATTTTGATCTTAAGCGCAAGATAATTTAAACTTCTCAATATTTTTTCATTGAATTTTCAGAATATATAATGTATGTTACTCTCTATTAAGTGAATTTAAATGTTTTCATGTTTTCTAGTTACAAAAATGTTTTTTTAGCAATTTTTCGATATTTCGAAAATTGGGTAAAAATTAAGTGCGACATTGCATAAAATAGAAAGTGCATTAAATACAAATTAATTTAGGTTCACAATAAAAAGTTGCTCTTCAAGTATAGTGGAATACTAAGAATTTAGTTGTTTTTGGTGCAACATTTTCTGAATAATGTTACGTGCAAGCTGTTGTGCACACATTTATTGCATGTTCGATAAATATTTCATACTTTCAACTCTCTTTAAAATATTCTTCATATTATGTTTAAAAAAGATGTACATTGAAAGTAAACATAGAGTTATCATTGGAAATTAAAAGTATGTTTTTAAAGTGTATATTTTATAAAGCATAAAATGTTTAATATAATGATTTTTTTTTCACTTTTCAAAATTTTAAGAGTCCTATGGTCCCTTAACACATTATCACGAATCTTATATTTGGTTGCATTTCTTTTCATTTGCAAATTTCTTATCCAAATAGTGGTGATAGAATTTATATGAATGTCTCCAAGGTTTGGTGATATTTATTATAAAAAAAAAAGAAAAATCATTGGGTGGTGACTGCAAAACTTTTTTGTGAATTTAATTTTGGAGTATAAATTTAAAGAAAATGCCTTTTTTGTAATATTTTAAAACATATAAACATTATAATTAGTGCCATACATGTTCTAAGTCATCTTAGATTCATAATTTATGAATATCTCTTTGTTTTGATGACATTTATTATCCAGATAAATCATTGAGTGAAAAGGTGGTTCCACAAAATTTTTTTCAGATTTTTGTGAATGTAATTTTGGGATATAAATTTAGAAAAAAAAGCCTTTTTCCAATATTTTAAAACATTTAAACATTAAAATTAATACCATACCTATTCTAAGGTACCCTAGATTCATAATATTATATAGAAACACTTTTGACTCGGGGATGGAATTTTACTAATATGATTAATTGTCAGTTAACAATTTTTAAAAACTAAATTATTTCTAAGTCCAAAACGATTCTGACTACATTACATTCTAACAATTTTGAACTGTTTATAGTTATTTTTAAGATTTACTGTTTCATTCCCAAATTTTTCATAAACTCTATTTAATTTTTTGTACATTTATTTTGCAGGATGTTGCCTGGCAGTTGAAATAAGTCCAAGAAGAGAATCAATTTTATATACATATTTTAACTTAAACTAGCTATAATTTTGTAATTTAATTATATATTTGTAATTTAATTCTAATTTTGTAATTTAACTATAATTATTAAATATATGCAGAATCTGATATTGTATCTTGTAATTTTTTAATGTTATTTATGATTATGAAATGCAAAATATACTGCAGAGTCATAGCTGGGGATGATGAAACAATTGTTTACGTATGTAGAAAAACATAAAAATTGGCATGATGAATAATACCCTAAGGATCATTTAAATTATTAGGGTTTTTTTCTAATTATACTCTTATTTGATTGATTTTCAGTTTAGACATGTATGTTTAGGTGCTAAATACAAATTCGAAGTAAAGATTAACATTTTGTAATAGGAAGCCCTTAAATATGGGTGGCGGCAAAAAATTCAAACTTCGTAATTTGTTTTCGGATTTGATTAATTTTCGCTTTCAACACTCGCAAAAATTATTCTATTTTGTTCAAATTGTTAAAGATGTAGAAATATTTACTAATTTATAGAAAAAAAAAAGCTGGTCATCTATTTCTGTGTGTGTGGATAATGTAAATAGTTTGACTAGTTGACCCAAGGCAGTCGACATTCGCCTAGAATGATACCAAATTAATATAGATTAGAATTTGTGTATGATATGTCAAAATATCTCCAAGGAACAGTTAGCATGTCCAGAATATTACAAAGAGATACACAACAAAGTATATTTAAACTTGCATGATCGATTGCATTTATCATTATTGGCCATATGTTCAATATCCACACTCTCATCTAGTCTTGACAATGTTTGATTTGGTAGTTCTTCAAGCTCATGAAATGTGAGAAGGTTTTAAGCCAACGATGCGTAAGTAATCTTCTCTATATCTCTTTAGAATATTCTGGACGTTAACTTTTCCTTGGTAATATTCTGATACATCATACACAAATTCCAATTCGTCTTGGTCTTATTTTGGACAGACGTCGATTGCTTGGGTCAACTGGTCTGAAAATTTTTGGCATCAACATGGAAATGGGTCGCAACCGTTTCCTTAGTAACTATTTCTACAGTTCTGAAAATCTCGACATACATACAACAAATATGATAAAAATAAGCATAAAACTGAAAATTAATCAAATCTGACAGTAAATAGCAAAATTGATTTCAAATGTAAACTTTAATTTCTAATTAGTATTTAGCATCTGGAAATACATGTCTATATAAGTGAACAATTACAGCTGAACAACTGCAGTAAACAATTACAGCTGATTGCAAGCATTGGCGTCCATGGACGCCAATGCCTGCAAAGGGGGATCGAGCTGTTTGGGATAGGGTATGTGAAATACCTGTCTTTTTGGGAGGTTCTTTGTTTGGAATTGACGCTGCCCCACCCGTAAGCAAAAGGCTAAAAGCATAAATTTAGGGTTATAACTTTTGATTGCCTTTATATTTGCAAAAAAAAATAGTCTCTCAGAAAAACTAATTTTACAATACAATTAAAAATGGTTAAATTTAGCATTTATATAAAATTACTTTTTCTCACTAAATCAGCTATTTCAGAAAATTTTAACAATATTAAGAAAATGTTATAAATATACAGCCTTAAAATATAACTTTTTAAAATTCCAATCCACCCTTTAAATTTTAAACACATGAAAATATTTTTAATTGAAAATAAGATTTTCCTTGTGTCATTTGAACAGTAGTATAAATCTATCTGCACTCTGAAATCAAAAATGCAATTTGAAATTAAATTGTAACTAAAAAACCATGAAAAACATACAACAAATATGGTTAGTACCATACTTTGATCACTGACATTATGTCAATTTTTCAATTTTATTGGCGTAAATATTATGGATTAAAATTTTTTCTAATATGTTCTGCGTCAAATCGCAGAGAAAAATTTTACATCAAATATGTCAGAATATATTTTCTATTGAATTTCCGAAGTAAATTTCAGTAGATTGTCCCTAAAACTTTATGTTGGTTATAAAATCACAGGAATAAATATGTCAAGCTTTATTTTATGTCAAATCAATTTTGAAATTTAAATCGTCTGTAAAATTATGTGTTGGTCACAAAGTCATCATTTTGAAATTTTTAGTAAATTTTGTAAAAGTGACTGTGAAATTATATGTTGGTCATAAATTCAAAGTCTGTATTGATTTTGTAACCAAATTTTACAGTCATTTTTGTAAAATTTATTCCTGTGCTCTTCCGACCAAAGTGTAATTTTACGGAAAAATATACCTGTGATTTTGTAACCAAAGTGTAAGTTTACGGACAATATTCTGAAATTTATCCTAGCAATTTTACGACCAACGTGTAATTTTATAGAAAATTTTCTCGATTTTACGGACAGTATTCCGAAATTTACGACCATGTAAATACGGTCAAAAATAGTTTTACGGGCAATTTCCAAAAACTTACGGCCATGATTTTACGGCCAAAAATAATTTTACGGATAATATCTATAAATTTACGGTCACGTAATTACGACCAAAAAATAATTTTACGCGCAAATTCCTAAAAATTACGGCCATGATTTTACGGCCAAAAATGATTTTACGGATAAATTCTTTAAATTTACGGCCACGTAATTATGGCCAAAAAAATAATTTTACGGACATTTTCCTAAAAATTACGGCCACAAAATTACGGTCATCCATGTTTTTTTATGGCCATGTATTTTTACGGCCATGGATGCAATTTTACGGACAATGGCTGGATCCCTATCGCCGGACTTTGGCCGTAATCTTACGGAGTATTTTTTTTGAGTGTACGCAAGGTGGTGATAGAAAAACATCAGGTGTTTCTGGGATGAATAAGAAGAGGAAAGTGACTACAAATTCCTGTCAACAAGCTTTAAACAGTACTGTGACCGTTCATAAAATTGCCGGAGATGGTGAAAAAGATATTCTTACCTTTTTAAATTCTAACAGAATTGGTATAACACAGGTGTTGTTGGAGGAGATTGTCTTGAAACGTAGTATTGTATGGTACATAAAATTTTGTTGCCGTTCTAGTCGCTATCGATCTGAAAAAGAGCAGGAATATTGTACAACTTGTTTCAGAAATTCCTGTATGAGGAATATCACTGAAGAAGATTTGAATTCCAATATGGTTTCTGCTTTTGGAAAAGTATTAACATCATTCGAAACCTATGAAGGTTGTGTCAGTGGTTGAATCTTAGAGAGGATTGATGAGCTAATGATTGATGTTGGGGTATATGAACCTCTAGCTGCTTCTAGCTATATCCCACTACCCGAAAAACTATCAGCTAAGAAAGCTGTTATTAATGTGCAGAATAGTGACCAAAAATGTTTTATGTGGTCCATCTTAGAAGGACTTTATCCTGTTCATGATCATGTGGATCGTATCGGTAAATATATCGAGTATGAATGCAAGCTAAGAATGGATGGAATTGAGTTTCCTACGCCTTTACATCAAGTTAAATTGTTTGAGCGAAATAACAATGTGAGCTTGAATGTCTTTGGATATGAAAATAAGAAGGTGTTTCCGCTCCATATAGCATCTAATAGACGGGATCAACAATGTAATTTACTGCTTATCAGTATTGATGAGCATTATCGTTACTGCTGTATTAAAAGTATGAGCAAATTTCTATATTGTTTAAGAAAGCATAAAGAGAAGCAACATTTTTGCAATCACTGTTTACAGCGGTTTTCATCTGAAACTCGTTTAAAGAATCATATTGAATTATGAAAACCGTATATTCTGCAGCGCGTGGAACTGTCTAGTGGTGATGATGTAATTTTAAAATTTAAAAGGGTTTATATGCAAATGCTTGTACCATTTGTGGTATATGCGGATTTTGAATCTTTTATAATAAAAACGGATATGTGTGAGAATTCCATTTCACATGAGAACATCTTATCTCATCATGTTTCTTGTGGATTTGCATACATTATTATTGGTCCTGCTGAAAAACCTTTAAAGGTCCTGTTATCTATAAGGGTGAAGATGTAATTACTCATTTTTTGAAGGCCCTTATTCATGAAGAAGAGGAGATTCAAAGAATACTGAAGGAAAATATAAAAAGGAGTTTCACTGCTGAAGATCGTGAAAACATTGAAAATGCTGCTATCTTTCATATCAGCAACAAGGCTTTAGGAGGAGAACGCGTAAGAGATCACTGTCACTTAACTTCTAAGTTCAGAGGTGCAGCTCATCCTAATTGCATTCTGAATTACAAAATAAGACGGCGTATACTTCTTGTGTTTCACAATTTAAAAGGGTATGATGGACATTTAATTATGCAGAGAATCGGTCAATTTAAAGAAAAAGAATTGAGTGTATTTCCAGAAATATGCAGAATTATGAAACATTCACTGTTGGAAATCTACAGTTTACAGACTCCTTCCAATTTTTACCTGCCTCTATTGAGATGCTAAGCTCTAGTTTGGAATTCGATCAGTTTCGTATCATCAAAGAACATTTTATAAATGAAAAAGTGAATTTGCTAAGTATAAAGGGTGTTTACCTCTATTCTCATATAGGTTGTGCTAAGTAGTTTGAAGAAACGAGTCTATCCTCTCAAAGAGGCCTTCTTCGATGATTTAAATCAGGAGGAGGTCTCTGATGAGGCCTATGCCTATGCTCAACATGTTTGGTCATCCTTAAAGATAAGGAATAGGGGAGAATATCATTACTTGTACATAAAAACTGATATTCTTCTGCTAGAGGACATTTTTGAAAATTTCCGTGATTTGTCACTGAATTATTATGGAATAGATGCTGCTCACTGTATAATATTACCATCTCTTGCTTGGAATGCTGCTCTAAAGACTAGCGGTGTATCATTAGAACTGATTACAGATCCTGATATGTACCTATTTTTAGAAGAAGGTATTAGAGGTGGTATTAGTGTTATTAGTAAGCGTCTAAGTCAGGCTAATTATAAGTATTTGGAACATTATGATTCTGTAAAACCTAGCATGTATATAACGTATCTGGATGCTAATAATTTATATGGATAGGCTCTAAGCCAAGCCTTCCCTGTATCCGATTTTAGATAGCTTGATTCTGAAGAAATCTTGAATTTTGATCCACTTGTAGTAGAAGATGACTCACCTGTGGGGTATATTATCGAGGCGGATATAAACTATCCTCATTATTTGCACGATGGACATAATAACTATCCTCTAGAGCCTGAAAGGGTTCATATCACCCCGTCTCTGATTTCCGAGTATAAACGGAATTTATCTAAAGAAATGAATTCAAAAATATGCAATGATCAGATCAAATTTACACTCAATTTGAATCACAAGGTTAAATATGTTCTGCATTATAGAAATTTAAAGCAGTATATGAAGCTGTGGATAAAACTTGGGAAAATCCATCGAGTATTATCTTTCAAGCAAGAGCCCTGGTGGAGTCTTATGTGCAATTTAACTCTGAGAAGATAATACTGGCAAAAAATTCTTTCAAAAAAGATCTCTTCAAACTTATGAATAACTCAGGTTTTGGTAAGACCTTGGAAAACTTGAGAAAAAGAATGGATGTTAAACTAGTACAGACTGAGAAGAGATTGAAAAAATGTCTTGCATCACCGGCCTTTCACTCTTTCAAAGTATATAATGAAGATCTGGTTGCAGTTAATACGCATAAGACTAATTTAACATTGAATAGACCTATCTGTGCTGTTTTTTCAGTACTAGATTTTAGTAAAACACTCATGTATGAGTTTCATTATAACTTTATTAAAATGGTGTATGGAAATCGAGCTGAATTATTTTTCACAGACACGGATTACTTGTGTTATGAAGTTGAAACAGAAGATATTTATAAAGATTTTGAAAGTCATCAAGATTTTTTCAACTTTTTGGATTATCCATGTGATCATCCACTTTATTCTAACAAAAATATAAAACAATGATTGGAAAAATGAAAGATGAGTCGAATGGAACTCCTGCCCTTGAGTTTGCAGGGTTAAGATCAAAAATGTATAGTTAGAAACATCCTTCATGGAAAAGAAAACTGCTAAATGTGTTAATAAGAATGCTGTGAAAAGATTCATTTATCATCAAGATAACTATAATTGCCTAACAAGACGTAGATGCAATAGAGTTGATCAAATTAAAATTGCAAGTAAAGATCTGAAGATTTATACTGTGAAACAAATTAAAATGGTATTATCCTATGATGATAATATATATATTTTAAATGATGGAATTAAGAGTTTAGCATATGGTCATTATCAAATTTAAAATGACTAAGTTATGCTAAATTAAATTGTAGCTTTGTAACGGTGTATTGTATACATCGGGTGGAGGTGGGACTACAATTTAAAAAAAATATTTAAGTTAATTAATGAAATGAAGATTTTATTCTTTAGAGAAAGTGAATTCATTTACATACATTGCATGAAACTGTGTATGATCAAGTTGAATTATGCTGAATTATATTAAGATACATTACTTTTTATATGTATACTGACGGAATCCAATTTAATTTAAAGGGAGTCCAACATGGTTAAGATATCTATGGATAAAAAAAAATGGAACGACTGAAATATATATATATATATATATATATATATATATATACAGTAAATGTATATACAAAACGAAATGAAATGTGCAAGCAAAAATTAGATTCATATTGTGAAGAAAAAGCTTAATATGTACCTACTGATTAATAATATTTTTCTTACTCTTATCTGACTGATAAAATCTCCATTCATAGAAACATCACGTGGCAAGATGAAGCTCTGCTCTCTCTCCATCCGGAGCTATGTTTTAACATGGGGAAGTATAGCTCCGGAATTCTCCCCATGTTAAAGTATAGCCCCAGATGCGCCAGAACCCCCTTATATACGCCGCTGCGGGATCTTGAGAAAATTAAAGTATTCTAGACTACTTTTTTGAATAATTGGAGCAATTTTTTGAAAGCATGAAACATCTATTTTACAGATAAATTCAATAGCCGCCAGCGAGTTTGCAGAGTCCACTTCGATACTAAGAGCTTGCAATTTCTTCCCAGTAGCTCAACGGTAGAGCGTCGTCTGCCAGTTCGGAGATCCAGGTCTCGATTTCCTGTTGGGGCAGCAAGGCTCTTTACAATGAATTAACCCTGTAGGTTAATTCGCCCAAACGAATTAGCCCTGTAGGTTAGTGCAAAGATGCAGTAGGTATGAAAGTGACCTTAGTACGACTAGCACGGATTCAGTGGATTCTGCGAATTGAGCGCCGACTTCAAATTAAGAATGACCACGCAGGATACTAACATGAGTAAAAATAGTAGTATCATGAGGCTAATCTGAGGCAAAATTAGCAGGAGGTTGTCAGTCAGATTGTCAGTTGCACGCTAATCTGACATTAAAGGATGGAGAATGCAGAGCCCACTGCGATAATAAGACCTTGCAATTTCGTCCCAGTAGCTCAACGGTAGAGCGTCGGCTGCCCAGTTCGGAGATCCAGGGTTCGATTCCCGGTTGGGGTAGCAAGCATCTTTACAACTTCAAGAATGGATGAAGCAGATCCAGAGACGGGATTCTCCCCTCCACCCCGACAACGAACATCATAAACACATCGTACTACTGGCCGAAGTGTTGTCAGATAATATCTAAAACTTCGTCAAATAATAATAAGAACCCATTCAACTTATAACATCATGTGACGCAGGATGAAGCGCTACTTCACCTGTGTTACCTGACGAGCCGAAGCTGGCTAAATTGCGTATCAAATATCAGCCGCGATCGCCATTGAAATAGGACAGGCAGACGATAACTGACTGCACCGGTTGGGATCAAAATGGCGGTTGCACTAGCCTGTATATTTAGGAGCCTTACCTCTGATGAGAGCAAAAGACCATCACGCAGTTTTTAAGCTTTATCAAAAACATGTTGCCTTTACGAGTTACCGAAAACGTAAAATCTATTAAGGGGACGGTGGACGTTGAAATTTTTTTTATTTATTTATTGACTTAGAAACATGAAAATTTGAATAAATATTCCTTTTAACATTACTATATACATTATCATTAAATTATTTTTCAATTTTGTTATAATTTTGTATTTTTTTTTTAAATTTAAATTTTTTGAACGAAAATTTTAAAATGCTCCTTGCGTGCCATTTTTTCACATTTTTGATTAATTTTACACTATGGTCACTCAAAAATACATTATGAACAAATGTGGGTATTCATTTTTAAATCCATTAGGAAGTTAATTATTTTAAAATATTTTTCTACATTAAAACTTAATTTTCATCATTTAATTAGGTTAATTACCTTAATATTAATTACCTTTAAATTACCTTAATAAAGTCACTTATTAAATTACCTTAATAAAGTCACTTTTAATTACCTTAATAAAGTCCAATTATGATATGCATACCCAGTTTCATTAAAAAGTATGAGAGGTGTCTTCTTGCCAAATTTCATGCATCTCGGCCAAAAATTAAGACGCATGGAGCATTTTAAGAATGTAAAACCTTCGAAAATTCCGTTTCGAAAAAAAATGCATTCAACCTTCTCCTTACGGGTGGGACAGCGTCCACCCCAAACGAAGAACCTCCCTAAAACACAGGTATTTGACATACCCTACTCCAAACAGTTCGATCCCCCTCCACCTGCTGAGTAGGTGCAATGTTTCTGTCGGCGATTTCCATGGACGCCAATGCCTGCAAAGGGGGATCGAACTGTTTGGGGTAGGGTATGTCAAATACCTGTGTTTATGGGAGGTTCATCGTTTGGGATGGACGCTGTCCCACCCGTATAAGCAAATGTTAAATGTGTAAAATATTGTTATTTATTAAAACTTTTTTTAGTCGATTTTTGCTCATTTCAACGTCCACCGTCCCCTTAAAGTCTACAAATTTTCATACTGGTTTTTTCCCCTGCATTTTCAGTCAATTCATCATCTATTTAAACTTTCTGACAAGCACCTACCGCTTCTGTGCTCTAATTATAATTTTCTCTTTTTCATAAAAAATGGCTGATAGGTGAGCAATTTTTGAAGCTCGGTTCTTTTTTTGAATTGTATAAGAACTTGTCCTTCAAAGACTACAAAGATGACTCTTTCCCTTTCGTGTATAACTCAACCCAAGATTGCAATCTCGATTGCAATTACTCTTCTCCTCCTTTTACTTTTTACGGGAAAGTAATTATATCAGACAAAATGTTTCTGAAAAGAGTGTTTCTTTTTTTCCTGTACTCCATTTTACCTCGAATGGGCTTGCCAAACTTCTCCTCTCTTATAAAATAAATGTAATGAAAATGAAAGAAACATCTCGAAACTTTTCTGTATAAAAATCATTCAGATAGGTAAGAACAAAAATTTCAGTAAATTTGAAAGCTGAAATTCCTATAAATATGAGTCATTAGAAAACGTCTGGTTCTGGGATTGATTTATTACAACCTTATGTAAGTGCACTTTGATATTGCAAGAAATAAATCTGAAAGAGGAAAAACATATTTTATGGCTATGATATAAAAGCACCAATCCATCATAGAAATGAAACATGAAAATGAATTATATATTCCATTGATACAATTTAAATGTCAGTACTTGAAACTCAAAATCAATAATCCAAAATGATAAAGCAGCTTCAAAACGTATGATTTGAAACACTTAATTACGAAGTGAAATTCCATATTAATTGCGGCAAAACTGATGCCATTTTATTGTTTTTATCAAAAACGTTTTTGAAGCTTTTATATCTCAAGATCTGTTATAAATAGAGTTTGTAAAGAACCTTGCTTACCCAAACGGGAATCGAACCACTGATCTTCGTTTTGGCCAGTCGACGCTCTACTATTAAGCTACTGGGACGAAATTGTAAGCTCTTATTGTTGAAGTGGGCTCTAAAAATTTAGATAATAACTTATATGGATTCAACATAAAATTTTGGAGGTTGTTGGAGAGTTCACTAAAAATTTCCATTTCTGGTTTCTTTTCCACTTCTATTTTAAAAATTATAGTTGAAACATATACTTCTAAAGACTGGCTATAAATAGAGTTTGAATTATGACAGATGTGGATGCAAAATTAAATTCCAGAGGGGATAGGGAGCTCATCCGGCTCACTAAATCTTTCACTTACAATTCTAGAAATGTCAGTTATGATTAAAAAAAAAGTTACATTTACTTTGCAACATCTGTTTCTCAGGATACAGGTAGTGCTTAGATGAAGACTAACATAAATTTAGTATGAAATTATGCAGGGGGAACTAGGGGGTTTATTAAGGATGTCCACTTCCGGTTTCGGATGTGTCATTTTCGGTTTTTACAGACATGTGTGCAACTATACGAAAGAAGTGTGCAAAATGTTTTAAAATACTCAATAGTTCCGTCGAATATGAAGTGTGCACACTACTTACCTCCCTGTGATAGCTCCATAAATTTCTTGTTTTTAACACTTTACAACATAGTTGAAAAGTGTTTATGACTTAGTTCATTCTGTCTGTCTGTCTGTTAGCACGATAACTTCCGTAAAAATGACTCTATCAAAATGAAATTTTAGTATGTTGTTCAGACAGTCTGTGGGACCTGTGGGAATATATATGAATAATATCACAAAATTAGTTTTGGATTGAACCCGGATTGAAAAAATGAAATACATTGAACCCTATGGGACCTAATTTTTCAAACATTTTTTAAGCGGATTTAAAATTCACAAATTGCTTCGAAAATTTTAGGAAATATTCAAATTATTCCATAAAATATATAAAAAAGAATTCAGCAAAATATATTCAGTAGTTTTTTAAATAAAAATTAAAATAATAATTACACATTTCATACGAAGAGATCACGTGACCATTATATGAAGAGATCACATGACCCACTTCAAAATAAAATATGGCATCCATCTTGTATCAAAATCGTGATTTTTAAAGTTCTTTTTAATTCATATTGAGTGTTGTATCCGTCCTAAAACCGCTTTATTTTTGCTTAAATTCTGTGCATCTACATACTGAAACAACGCAATTACAATATATTTCAGTTTAAATGATCATCCAAATTTGATTATTTCTACAACGAAGCCTAATTTTCACTTATGAGAATGTAAATACCAAAAGATGTAGAATGAGTCGTATAAGAATTGCTACATTTCTTTAACGCAAAATTATTTAGCTCATGAAGTCTGCAATATAGCTGATATGAATGAAATATTAGTTGATTTTACACAGAGAAGCAGACTCTTCTCGGCCGTCCAATTAGATACTCAAGTCCTCTGGATGAGTCGGACGGCCTGGGTCTTCACACTCACACAGAGAAGCAGACGATTTTTTCGATGAATTTTTAAGTATAGAGTTTAATTACTTGTACCTCCATGGTCTTAAGTTTATCAATAAAATAAATTATTATAGTATTGTGATGAATGAAATGAATGGAAAAATGTTTATGAATGAAATGCTGCTTTTATAGAGCCAGGCGTGTTATATTTTGATGACGTCATTTGAATAAATTTAATTTGTTTTCGATGAAGTTTTCAAATATAATAAATTATTGTGGTATTATGATAATTAATAATTTTAAAAATATTGCCGAGGAATGTATTGCATTTTAAAGAAGTTTAAACCAGGCCATTTATATTTCAGTGCCGTCATTTGAATGAAGTTCATTTTTTTCGATGAAGTTTTAAGTTTTCAAATATAATAAATTAATGTTATATTGTGGCAATTTTAAAAATATTACCGAGGAATGTATCGCATTTTAGAGATGTTTAAATAAAATTGCATTGGAGTTGGAAAGCGTTTCATAATCAATGCTTTATGCATGATTGATTTTTCTTGTTAAATTATTTTGCTTTGTCAAAAGAAGTATACTTCCCCCTCTCCAAAAAAAAAGAAAATCCAAATAAAGTTTGTAATGCTCTAAACCTACAATTGCTAGCTATAGATGGTAAGAATGTCATTTGTGGAAGTTTGAAAGATGGCAAACTCTACTCAAGATTACAATTCTGAGAATTACTCCTTTCTTTTACTGTACAAGAAAGTAATTATACAACAGGAGAAAATATTTTGAAAAGGATGTGTTCCTTATTTTTTCATGGTAGTTTCAAGATCAATAATTTATTTTTAGAAAGCTCTTATAGTTTTCGAACTATTTCATCTTGTCAAGTCGAGGAAAACTGAAAAATTCCTCTTTAAAATTTGTAATTCTTATATATCTCTAACCCATACAAGTTTTTACCAATTTTTCAAGCTTTTTAAAGTGAAGGGTAACAACATTTTTCGTATAAAATTTGAAAGAAAAAAAGGGTACTAAAATGGATTCTGGTATGAGATAGTCGAGTCGAGGCACACTTCAGTTAATCTTCTACAATTTTTTATATGGAATGTCTGATAGGTGGGCAATTTTAAATTTTCGTTTCTTTTCCTAAAATTTTATAAGAACGTGTTCATCAATGACTAAACGTAAAAAACTGGTTTGTGCAATTTCGAGAATTACTCCTTTCTTTTACTGTACAAGAAAGTAATTATACAACAGGAGAAAATATCGTGTTTCTTATTTTTTCCCCTGTATACTTCGTTCGATATTTCACGAATCATTTCATCAAATTTTCCCATTCTCGTAAAATGAATGTAAAGAAAACAGAAGGTATCTTCAAAAGATGTTGCAGAAAAACCCAATTTATTTTAATCGAGTATTTTTGAAACTGGAGATTCCTAATTGAAAATTGGAATCATCAGAAAACGTCTTATTGGTGTACTTATTGGTATACATATAGGGACTCTAAATGCGATTTTGTTTCACAGGATATCTATATAAATAAAATTGAAAATCTGTCTGTCTGTCTGTCTGTTTGTCCCGTCATCACGGGAGAACAGCTGAACCGAATTTGATGAAATTTTATGGGTAGCCTGGAAATAGTCCCACTTAAAATTTAGTCCATGTTTGGAGTTTCTACGATTAGTGATTCTCGAGATATTAGTAAAACACGAAATTTTCGTTTGTCTCATCATCACGGGAGCACGGCTGAACCAAATTTGATGAAATTTTGTGGATAGCCTTGAAATAATCCCCAATAAATTTAGCTCAAGTTTTGAGTATCTAAGATTAGGGGTTGTTGAGATATTAATGAAAAACGAAACTTTTTCTAAGGAGTTCTACTCTCTAACTCCGTGGTTTATCCAAACGAAAAACTTGAAAATCGTTTGAAAGTGAATTAAAACCTTATCTCTAAGTTTGATGGGAGATTTTTTGCGCTAATTAGTCACTTTCTGAAAACATGAATTGTTTGAAACATGATTTAAATGGGAAATCTATCTCCATGGTTTATTTTTCACAAACTTTTACTGAATAATGAAAAGTATAAAGAAATCAAAATGGTTATTTAATTTCGCAGTTTTTGAGGAAGATTCTATCTTATATCATGTTGTTCAGAAACGCAATTAAATTAAATCTGTCTGTTAATTTTAATTATTATTTTTTCGATTTGAATAATAAATAAATGGATATAAAAATATATTTTAGAAAAGAACGATTTGATTTTTCTTATAGCATTTTTGACTGGATAATATCAATTACGATCTTCAGGTTTAAACGTTATTATTATTGATATTTTCGGGGATTATTGATTCAGGGATTATTGATGCTTTCAAGTTATTATGCCATTGTTTTATTATGACAAAAATTGCTTAAACTCATATATTGTATGTTGTACGAGTAATCTTCTACAAATACACGGGTATATCTTCTAATCTACGAGAATACAGGTACTTACAGGTATATTGGCATATGTTTTGATATATATTGGAATCAATTACGACCTTCTGGTATAAAGAGTACGGGGATTATTGATATATTTAATTTATTACGTCATCTCTTTTATTTTGCCAAATATTTTTGAGGCTCATGTTGTAATACGGGTAATTTTCTACTAACACACTGGCAAATTTTCTAATCTGCCACAATATAAGTAGCACGGGGTTGCATATATTGATTCAATTCCTTTTTCTTTTTGTAAATTTGCTTGCAAAAGGGGCCAGGACGTTTTATTCTTCAGATCTGCCCGTGAAGATAATTTTGCATAGTGAGAACAGATATTCTTAAACTTCTCTTTATGAGCAATAAATTTAATATTTTAACAAATTTTGCACATGATTGCGAATTAAAAGTTTCTTTATATTATATACTCCGTACGAAGAACGGGTATGCTGCTAGTAAATAATAAAGGAGCGAATTTTACAGAAAGATGAGAAAAGCTTTATTCCCAAAATGTGGATTGCCCAAAATGTGGATAAACTTAGATTTACTCGAAAAAAACTATCCCTGTCGCTCTGGATACAGAACGAAATGAAATAGAAATTGCATTCATTCCGGGCTTTATTTGGGTAATGCGCTAATTATCCAGACGATTATGGGTAAAACTGTGTATTACTTGACTCAAAAGGTTCTGAGCATGCGCTGTATGTTTTTAAGGTTCCTGGTGTGTTTTTATGGCACCTGGTAGTTCTACCCGCAGCTGAATGGTTGCGGAGAAAAAATTTTGTGCCGTTTAAAAAACGTTTTAATAACAGTTTTAGCGAGTTAATTGTTTCAATAGACTCCAAAAGCTTTTACATAAGTGGTGAAAAATATACCAGGAGTTATTACAGGCCGGTAACCACCGCCAAACCCCTAATTTTTAAAGTTTTAGTATTTTATGATTATTGTATACATTTTTATTACTTTTAATTTTTTGCATAATTAATAAATAAAATATAATATGCTTAGTGACTGTAAAATTAATTTAATCCATACAAAATTTGATAGAATTATCAGAGTAAAGTTGAAAATTTAAAATAAAACTTACTGTGGTGCCAGCAGCTCATTACTGGTTATACAAAAATAGTTGATTAAAAATACCTGGCATACACCTGGATCTCACTATGTGGGCAAGTCACCGCTAATGATAGAAACCAAAATTGCTGATACCCGATCGATGTAACATAAAATGGATAAATCTTTTGCCCGGGTAACCCGCTTGCTACACCAGCAGCTCCAACAAGATATACCAAGATTTACGATTTCTATCTAAAATGTCTCCCAAAGACTAAATATAAATTATCGAAATATAAGTCGTTTGGCTGGCTCTCTATGTAAAAGCAATGAATATTTCGTTTATATCACTTTTATTCCAGACTTCAGAGTTAAATAATTTTGCATGAAAAAATTCAGCAATTCTTATACAACTCATCTTACAATCACTTACTTACATTTTGCATCTATTAAAATTAGGCTATATTGTAGAAATAATAAACGTTTGATGATCATTCAAACACAAAAATATTATAATTGAGTTGACGCAGAATATAGATGCATAAAATAAAGCGGTTTTAAGACGGATTCAACATTAATATAAATTTAAAAGAACTTTAACAATCACGGTTTTCTACATAGGGGAAAATTTCTACGTAAGAATTTCTATATAGGGGAAAAAATATGGATGTCATATTTTATTTTGAAGTGTGTCACGTGATCTCTTCGTATAATATAGATATAATAATTATTTTAATTTTTATTTAAAAACTACCAAACATATTTTGCTGAATTTTATTTTATGTATTTTATGGGATAATTTGAATATTTCTTAAAATTTTCGAAGCAATTTGTGAATTTTAACTTCTCTTTAAAAAAGTTTAGAAAATTAGGTTCCATATGGTTCAATGCAGTTCACTTTTAAAGCCGGGTTCAATCCAAAACTTATTGGTTGATATTATCAATTTACATTCCCAAATGTTCCACAGACCGTCTCAACAACATACTAAAATTTCATTTTGATAAAGTCATTTTTACGACAGCTATCGTGCGAACGGGCAGACAGACAGACAGAATGAACAAAGTCATAAAAGCTTTTCAACTATGTTGTAAAGTGTTAAAAACGTACAATATCTTAAGAACGTTGCATATTACCGTTCTGTATATTATGTCATTCGCTTTTAAATAAAAATTACACGCAGTTCAACTATTTTTTGAATTATTCACATTTGAAAATGCTGAAGGAATTGTCCTGGTTTGAGTTTTCTGATAATCAATAGATTTCTGACATTTATTGATTGAAAAAAAAATCGTACCATTTCTTTCTATTTGCTCAATTTGTTCGAGAGATATAGTGCTCCATGTGGGAAAAACAGTATAATATTCAATGTCTCTAGAAAGGTTAGTGATAACTTTCTATACAATTATGTCCATTCATTTTGAATTATTTACAAAGCATTCACTCATTTAATAAAAGTCATTTTATTTTATTTTTTTATGAATTTATCCCTTTGATATTGATTTTGATTTACTAGTGAATGTGTTATTATGACGTATAACATAAAAAAAATCCATCAGTGGTCATTTTTTCCATTGATGAGGTTAAGTCATTTATAGAGTTTTGAATCTTTGGTGATTCGAAAGAAAGAAGTACTCTGGGGCTGAATAGCCCAATGATCATGGTAAGAGGATTGCAAACAGTAGTCCTGAGTTCGATACTCAACGCCGCTTGTAACTACACTCCTATATAGAGTATGGGCACGATAAATCTGTAGGTACAAAAGGCCACCCGAAATGTGATGGGTTATAAAGGTCGGATGGTACAACTCCGATTCATGTGCCTGTTTCATGTTTATGCATTTATCAGCATGGAATAATATATACCTGCAGAGGCTGCAGTAAAACTTGCTATGTTCCACTATTTTGTAAATTTCTATGAGGACCGAGATATTCATTTATACCACGTAGTCAGTTTCAAAGTTCTTCAAAATTGAGCTCAACCTACATACAGCTACAAAGGCCAAGTTCTTATATCCATAGAATCGCTTTTATACGGAGATTTTCCCAAAATTAGGTTGGTTGGTTGATTAGGGTTTTTGGCGTAATATCCAGAGAGGATATGCTGCGCCAGACATATGGTATTGAACTATAAATATAAGTAACAACAACAAGGTTATAATCTAAAAAGGTTCCCATAATTAGAATCGCACTTGATAGAATATACGCCATGGCTCATGGCAAGTTCTGTTTTTGCTGCCATTGCAGGTATCAGCTACTCCATGTAGATGAGCGCATTAAACAGGTCCATGGATGCTGTTATCTGTTTAATAGGAGCACGATCTTAACTTTTGGAACGCCTCCTATAGGCGGATTCTGTGAGTATCACGTAAAGTTTCTTCTGTTTTTTGACTCTTTATGGAAAAACAATTATACAAGAGATGATGTTTGAAAATATTATCGTGTTTCTTTTACGTTTAGACGTCGTCCTTGGGTTTGTAAGAAAATATTTAACAAAAGGAATTTTAAACAAGAAAGATCAATCATGTATAAAGCATTGATTATGAAACACTTTCCAACTTCAATACAATTTTATATAAGCATCTCTAAAATGCGATACATTCCTCGGTAATATTTTAAAAATTATCACAATACTACATTAATTTATTATATTTGAAAACTTCATCGAAGAAAATAAACTTGATTTAAATGACGGCATTGAAATATAAATTGCCTGGTTTAAAAATCTCTAAAATGCAATGCATTCCTCGGTAATATTTTTAAAATTATCATAATTCTACAATATTTTATTATATTTGAAAACTTCATCGAAAACAAATGAACTTTATTCAAATGACGTCATCGAAATATAAATCGCCTCTATATTAAAGCAGCATTTCATTCTTAAATATTTTTCCAATCGTTTCATACATCACAATACTATAATAAAAACAATATATAATTTTTTATTTTATTTAAATATTTGAAAAATTGTTATCTACCATATTTATTTTAAAATGTGAAACCTCTCTCATATATTAAATAATTAAGCTCTTGGAAAGATATTTATTATATAATATATCTCTTTTTTCTTTCTGGAGGATATAGCAAGAGTCAGAATTTAATTAAATTTGTTCTTCTCCCTTTATTAAATTATTTTTATTTAAAAAACTACCTAACATATTTTACTGAAATTTTTTTTATATATTTTATGGGGTAATTTGAATATTTCCTAAAATTTTCGAAGAAATTTGTGAATTCGCTTAAAAAATGTTTGAAAAATTAGGCCCCATAGGGTTCAATGTATTTCATTTTTTTCAACCCGGGTTCAATCCAAAACTAATTGGGAGATATTATTCATTTATATTCCCATAGGTCCCACAGACCGTCTGAAAAACATACTAAAATTTCATTGTGATAAAGTCATTTTTACGGCAGTCATCGTGCTAACGGACAGACAGACAGACAGACAGAATGAATAAAGTTAGTCATAAACACTTCTCAACTATGTTGTAAAGTGTTAGAAACGCAAACGAGACGTGTTGAAAAAAAATAATTAATTTAGAAAGGTAAGATCTAAAAATGATTTCAATCAAGTATTTTTGAAAAGTGTATTAGAATTGGTTTACTTAACTGTATATTTTTGAGTTCAAAGTGTATTTATGTCTTGTAAGAAAGACATTTGTAACGAAAAGAAATATGATGGAAGGGGAAAGACTTCTATGCAATCAAGCGTTGATGAAAACATTTTAACACATTTTGCGAGGTAAAAAGAAAAAAGCAAAATGTGATAAAAAAACATTTCATCAAATTGTATTTTACGTATTTATTATTTTGCATTAGTAATATTACAGAGGGAAATTTAACACATCCCAAATAAAATATTTAAAAGCATTTGATATTTATTTTAAAAATATTTGATATATTCAACCTTGATATTTTGTATAGGGTCCACTTCAGTTACATAGAAGGTAAATAATACTGTTCTGGTAAATTAATTGTTCGAGGCAAAACGAACATTCAGAATTTGTATTACGGCTAGGACATGAGTTCTTTACAATCTGCACTCGCTGCCACTTTATCTCTTATTGAAAATATTTGATACGCTTTTTACTGCCTATACTTGAAATTATACCATTTTTTTTTATCTTCCTGGTTATAATAAGGAATCGGCTGATAGTTGAGCAATTTCTAAAGCTTGTTTCTTTCGCTAGGAATTTCTAAAGTTATGCATTCTGGGTACTAAAAGGAGAGAAGACTCTTTTTAATTTATTGGAGCATTTCAAGATTGAAATTTTGAGATTTATCCCCCCTCGTCCTTTTACTTTTTACTGGAAAGTAATTATACAAGAGAAGATGTTTGTAAAGAATGGGTGCTTCTGTTTCCTCTACCAAGCTCTTTCTTGATATTTTTGGAATGGTATAAAACTTTCCCTCTCTTACAAGAAAGAAAAAATTCTTGAAAGCGCTTTTGCAAGAAAATCAATTTAGAAACCTAAGAATATAAACTACTTTAACCAAATATTTTTGTGAGCAGAGGTCCCTGATGGAATGGGAAGTCTTGAAAATTTTCTTGGTTTTCGAATTGATTTATTTAAATGCATTTCTGGGTTCTAATTGTACTTATGTTTTGGAAGTTAATGTCAAATGAGAATTAATCTGATAGAAATGAACAAATACAGGGTGTTTCAAAAAAATTGCAAGGCTCAATATTTCTTGAATGATGGATCGTGGATTTCACATGTACAGGGTCGAAGTCAAGCAGCACCGGGCGCGATTAGTACTTGGGTGGGTGACCACCTGGGAACACCGTGTGCTGTTGGCACATTTCGGCACGGTAGCCCGATGGTTTACGCGCTGGATTTGCACGCTGCCACAACTGCCGCCATGTTCATGCGGAGTACGATCACGTTAAACATGTGGGTCCGTAAGTCCTTCCGAAAGGTTGGTGGTAGGGGAAAGAGGATACGGTCCCTGTGGATGCCTCCCCCACTGGGTTCCGGTCTAAATTGGGTGGCACTTCCCGGCCGTCCAAACACCTTTCTGGTAGGTCGGACGGTCTGGGTCTCAACAACAACATGTATAGGGTGTTTCAAAAAGATTGCCCGGCTCAATGTCTCTTGTATATTGAGCCAGGCAATCTTTTTAAACACCCTATACATGTGAAATCCACGATCCATCATTCAAGAAATATATTGAGCCTTGCAATCCTTTTGAAACACCCTGTATATCTTATGAGTTTTTGATGTAAACTCGTTTCTGAGTTTTTCATAGCCTTTTATCAGGACGCCTTTTAAATTCTAGTTTCCTGTTTTCAGGTTATTTTGCATGGAATAAAAACTGTGTTTTGAAAACATATTGCAAATTTAATAAAAATAAATCAAGTAAAGAATAAGTGGTAGAGTTTTATTGTATTTGGTTTTTGTATTTTTTTTAATTTCAAAAATAATTTTGCAAGAAATGCAATGCACAAAAATATTTCATAGTGAGTAGTAGAATGCAAAATTTATGAAATTTATTTATTGTATTTTCTCTCTGTATTTTGTAATTTAAAAGTAGTTGTGCTTTCTAGCTTTGATATTTTAGAATACGCCGACGCGGCGGTCGAGTGATCAAGGCGAGAGTTTTTCCAAGCGATCGTTCGAGTCCCACGTAAGGCATGGATGTTGTGTTATTGGGCGTAGTGTGTTCCGCCTCCCTCTGGTGCGCCAGGGGCAACGTCCCAGGACGGCTAAATGGTTCACGTTTCTGGTCGATGTATAGGCGAATGATGAAGGTCAAGTGTCTGGCCATTTGATAATAAAATATATTTTAGAATACAAAATATGTACTTTGTAGTTTCTTTCTGAATTTTTTATTTTAAAAGTATTTACACTTTCTAACTTTAATAATGCAGAATACAAAATACGTATTTTGCATTTTCCTTCTGTATTTCCTATTTTAGTCCCTTCGGGGTGAGCCACCCCATTGATGGTGGTTACGGATGTTGGCTCTGTAGCCTTGATCCTTCGTTCCTGAGGGGTATACTAATCCGAGAAACTGGCTGTCGAGAGAACCGACCGTCGTATCTGTGAGGCAGTTAGGCCTCGGACTCGTCCAGGTGGTTGTGATCTCACGGACTGCGGCTATTCATGCCCTGAGCCTAGATCCGACCTGCGACTGGAGTCGGGCTTGGCGGATGTTCTTCGGACCCTACCCGGTGAATGATCCCGCCGATCACGCGACCGAGGTTGCGACTTTGCTGGATGAGAGATGGTTTACTCGCGGCTTGCCTTAATACGGCGAAAACCTAACTAGGTCGCCTGGCATGTCCGTTTAGTCCTGTATTTTGTATTTTAAAAGTATTTGCGCTTTCTAGCTTTGACATTTTCTATGTATGGACTTCAATTATATAGAAAAAAATACTATCGTTCTAGTAAATTAACGGCTTGAAGCAAAGCGAAGATTAAGAGTTTGTATTTCTCAGCTAGGATATGAGTTTTTTACAATCTGCTTTATCTGCCATTTTATCTCCTGTTTAAAATAATTGATACGCTTTTTACTGGCTATACTTCAGACTCTACCCTTTGCTTTCTCCTGCTCATAATAATGAAAGGCTGGTAGTTGAGCAATTTCTAAAGCTCGTTTCTTTCTCAAAAATTTTCTGAAGTCATGCATTCTATGCACTAAAAGGAGAAAAGACGCCCTTTCATTTATTTGAGCATCTCAAGATTGAAATTCCGAGATTTATCCCTTCTTGTCCTTTTACTTTTTACTGGAAAGTAATTATACAAGAGAAGATGTTTGAAAAGATTGGGTATTTCTTTTTTCCTCTACCAAACTCTTTCTTGGAGTGGTATCATAAAACTTTCCCCCTCTTACATAAGAAATAAAAGACGGTAACTTAAAAGTGTGTTTGCAAGAAAATCAATTTAGAAACGTAAGAACAAAAATTATTTTAATCAAATATTTTTGAGAGAGGAGGTCCCTGTTGGAATGGGAAGTCATGAGAATATTCTTGGTTTTCGAATGGGTATTTGAATGCATTTCTGGATTTTTTAATTGTACTTGTGTTTTGTTGAAAGTTAATGCAAAATGAAAACGAATAGGATAGAAATAAAAAAATCTGATGGGGGCAGCACATGACTTTCCTTATATAATGCAATGAATTTACTACTTTTACAGTAAAAAAAATAGATTATTTTTATAGTAGTTATTTATATTCTTTCCAAGATATTGAATTTTCGTCAATGAGTCGTTATTTTCCATGTCGTCACCATCAATAAGTCGCCATTGATTTAGCGTCATTTTTATCCATTTGGCGAGTTTTTCGCTAATGTAGCAACATTTAAAAAAGTCGCCAAGTTGGCGACATTCCACCAAATTCGTCGCCAAAATCTTTCCAAGCGTTATGGGCGAAGAAATAAGTTATTCTTACAACAGAAAAATGACTATTGGCGTTCAAATACAAAAGTATTACTCAAAGTACCTTTTTTCATGAATGGAACGATCTAGATCTACGAGAATGATGTCACCAAATGCATCGCATGGTATTACATATGAAAAGTGAACATGTTTCTCAATAGGAAATATTTTTTTTTATTTTATATGACATTTTGATAATTTTTTTGAAAAATGTGCAATATCTCGAGAACAGTTTATGTTAGCGTTCCAAAATTTATGTCAATCGTTTTCTAATGAAAAATTACATAAGAAAAGTCTATTTGCGTAACTTTATTAGAGGTTTTGAATTTTTGACGATTTTTTCAAAATTTCACTCAAAAATTTAGGAGAGTTCTGAACATTCAATTGCATATAAAAACAATAGGCTTCCAGTGTTTACGGATTGTGATTTTTGTGTCAAATTTCGTTTGAATTGGTCTATTCGTTCGTCAGTTATCGTCTCCACAGACTCACTGACACACACACAGACATCACTTGAAAAATGTTTGATTCGTGATCAGAGATACTTGAAACCTGCTCTCCCGTCGAAAACTCGAATTCGAATTTTCCACCCCATCACAATACTCTCCTTATACATTATTGTATATAAGGAAAGTAAAAATATATTTTATGAGTTTTTGATGTAAACTCGCTTCTGAGATTTCCAGAACTGTTGTCGAGACGTTTTTAATGCTATTTTCCAGTTTTCAAGTTATTTCGCATGTAATACAAACGTTGCTTTTAAAACGCATTGCAAATTTAATTAAAAAAAAAATCAGGTAATATATTTATGGTGTAGTTTTTACTGCATTTTATTTTATATTTCCTTTATTTCATACATACTCAGAATCAAAATCACAGAATCCTGCGGATTCTGTGATTTTGATTCTGAGTATGTATGAAATAAAGCTTTTAACTTGGCCTTTACAGCTTCTAAATTGTACATGGATTTGATAGAGGCTACGAGGAAGGACTGATATTGTCAGTTTCCCCAAAAGTTCACAAAATTGCTCTATATAGCAAGCTATCTTGCTACCACTATAAATAACGGCTATTAACTTGACCTTTACAGCTTAACTTGGCCTTTACAGCTCCCATTATAAATAACGGCTTTTAACTTGGCCTTTACATCTTCTAAATTGTACATGGATTTGATAGAGGAAGGACTGATATTGTCAGTTCCCCCAAAAGTTCACAAAATTGCTCTATATAGCAAGCTATCTTGCTACCATTATAAATAACGGCTATTCCATGCTGATGAGTGCATAATAGTCATGAAACCGATCCATGAATTCTGTAATTTGTAATGGGAGTGTCTTACAAAGCTACCTTTGCAAACTAACAAAAAGTACAAAACTATTTTATAGTAGAATAGTAGAATGCAATATTCGTATTTTGTATTTTAAAAGTATTTGATATTTCCAGCCTTTATATTTTCTAGGGATAAATAGGGATTTTCAAGGGATTTTAATTATATAGAAGAAAATAATATCATCCCAGTAAGTTAATAGTTTGAATCACAGCGTGCATTCATTATTTGTATTCTGTCTAGGACATAAATTTTGTACAAATCTGCATTCTGTGTCATTTTATCTCCTATGGAAATATTTGATACGTTTTTTACTGCCTATATATTTGAAATTCTACATGCTATGTCATTTTATCTCTTCTGGAAAATATTTGATACGTTTTTTACTGCCTATATATATTGGAAATTCTACATTCTGTGTCATTTTATCTCTTATGGAAAATATTTGATACGTTTTTTACTGCCTATATATATATTGGAAATTCTACATTCTGTGTCATTTTATCTCTTATGGAAAATATTTGATACGTTTTTTACTGCCTATATATATTGGAAATTCTACATTCTGTGTCATTTTATCTCTTATGGAAAACATTTGATACACTTTTTACTGCCTATACACTTGAAATTCTACATTCTGTATCATTTTATCTCCTATAAAATATCCCTATGGAATCCCTATGGAAAATATTTGATACGCTTTTTACTGCCTATATACTTGAAATTCTACCCTTTTATTCTCTTGCTGTTAATAAGGAACGACTGGTAGTTGAGCAATTTTTAAAGCTCGTTTCTTTTGCTAAGGTTTTTCAAAGTCATACATTCTATACTAAGAGGAGAAAAGACTCTTTCATTTATTCGAGCATCTCAAGATTGAAGTTCCGAGAATCATTCTCCCTCTTCCTCTTACTTTTTGCTGGTAAGTAATTATACAAGAGAAGATGGTTGAAAAGATTGCATGTTTCTTTTTTCCTCATACCAAGCTTCCTCTTGATATTTTTGGAATGGTATCATCAAATCTTTTATGTATTTCTTATAAGAAAGAGAAGAAGAAGATGGAGATATGTTGAAAGCGTGTGTGCTAGAAAATCAATTTAGAAACGTAAAAACAAAATTTATTTTAATCAAATAATTTTACCAGCTGAAATCTCTATTGGAATGGAGAGTCATGAGTTTGAGCCTTGGGTTTCGAATTGATTTACTCTTATGTATTTCCGGATTCAAATTGTACTTATGTTTTGTGGGATGTAAATGTGAATTTAAAAGAAATCTGAGAAGAATAAGAAAATTATCTTAAGAGTTCTTGATAGGAACTCGCTAAGAGTTGGCTCTGATAAAATAACATGCAAGATGCGCAAATGCATGTTCCACTAAAGTGGTATATTTTTTACTTTCCCTGCAATACATGGTAATGTATAGGGAAAGTATTGGAATCATACCGAAAATCGCAACTCGTGCTTTCGACGAATATACACTTTTCGAGACCTCTAAAATACAAAAAAACTATTTTTAGCGTGACGTCTGTGTGTGTGTCTGTGTGTGTGTCTGTGTGTGTGTCTGTGTGTGTGTCTGTGTGTGTGTCTGTCTGTGCAATGCATGTATCCATGCCAACTAAAAAACTACTGTACCGAATTTCATAAAATTTGGTAGGTAAGTCACTTGGTTGAGACCCTGGTGCTGATTAGTTTTTGGTGGGATTCGTAAAGACAGAATCCGCCCTTCTCTGCGAAATGGCCCGCAAAAATGGAATGTATCCACTCTAGCTGAAAAACTAATGGACAGAATTTCACAAAATTCGGTAGATAAGTCGCTTGTGGGTTACTTTGGTGCTGATTAGATTTTGGTACGATTCGGAAAGAAAAATAACTTGCCTTTTTTGCAAAATGTCCCCTCAAAAATCGTCAAAATTTAAAATAAAGAAACTACGTATGCTCAAATATATCCATTAAATGCTTGTTTTATTCCTAATGTTTAACGAAGAAAAGAATAAGACCAACCCCATTACACTAGGACTAATATTTTTCGAGATATTTTAGTTTTTTAGTATTTTCTCTCTCTCTCTCTACGCCACCTTTAAAAATAAGTCCAGTTACCGAATGGAACGAAAATTTAATTAAAATTTAATTAAATTTAATTAATGTAAAGAGAATATGGATATAAGTCTGCAGGGAAAGTCATGTGCTGCCCACATCAGATTTTTATTTATTGTTAAGAAAAGAAAAATATGTCATGATAAATTTCAATTGTCCCAATTATATATTGGATGAAATATTGAAACGGAAATTTAAGCATCATTTATGTTATTGATGGCAAAAATTTCGACATACGATTGTTTTTACTAAATTTCTTTAAACCATTTATTCTTCAGGTTCTGCTATAGACAGAGCTTAGATGCTAATTAATATGAATTCAACATCTCATTTTAGAAGAAATAGCGTGGTTCACTAAGGATTTCGAATTTTTATTTTTCTTCTTCCATTTCAAGTTCAAAAATTTTCATTTGCTTGAAACATTTGTATTTATAGATTAGTTAGAGCTTAATTAATAACTAATATAAATCCAGCATTCTGAAGAACGTTGAGAGATGTACTGAAGTATCCACATTCTGTATAAAAATGAAGCATCTATTCCTTATGATTGTTTATCGATAAAACTTAGATAATTCAGCATCGAATTTTAAAGGGGCCTGAGGACTCACTAAGAATTTCCACTTTCGGTTCTGGAGATGTCTTTCCTATTCAAAAAATTACATTTTCCTTGTAACACGTATTTCTCAGAATCAACTATAAAGCTTAGGTGATGACAGATATGAATTCGGCATCAAATTTCAGAGTTTAAGAGGTTCACCAATGTTTTCAACTTTCGATTTTTCGAAAATTTGTAGAACTGTACGAAATAAGTAAGCAAAATAGTATAACAATGTACGTTGCTCGTATGACATCCGATACCGAAAACGAAGCTGAATATTGGACTCATTTTTAATTTATTTACAACAATGGACATTTCTGGAGCTTTACGATAATGCAGATACTGTAAACGAAATTGGATATTGGGCTCATTTTTAATTAATTTATTTACAACAATGAACAACATAATACCTCCTTTTGCGTTGTGGCTATGAAGACAGTAATTGGAAGATGTCTTTTATTATAGTAAATTCTATGAATAAACCGTTATTAGTAGTGTCTATACGCACGTCTGAGCTCACATATTCTTTTTACACTAAAAAACATGATTTTATAGCTTTTTTTACCTTTTTTTATGAAAAAAAAAAGGTCTCGATCCTTTTTAATATTAATAACATTATTTTAATAGCTAAAAAGGTGTATATATACCTTTTTTACATTAAGACCAAATTTTAACAATGAATTACTGAACTTTTTTAGTTAAAAAGCTAGACATATAAAATAAATGCGTGAAAAAAGAAGACCTGAATGGAAGTCTTCTAATATATGTACCTCTAAACAGTGAACTTTTTTAGTTAAAAAGCTAGACATATTAAAAGTATGCAGTGAATTATATAAAATAAATGCGTGAAAAAAGAGGACCTCCAAATGAATGGAAGCCCCCTGTTTTTAAAGGGTGAGGTTGAGACCCCCCCATATATTTAATAGAAAAACTCAAAATGTTTAACTAAATCTAAACATTTTTTATAAAATTAAAAAGAATTATAAAAATATGAAATCATTATGAATATACAAAACATATGATAATTATAGTGGGGGGTGACGCCCCCCCACTGAAAAATGATTAAGTTTTCTCTAATTCATATTCGTATTTATCATCAATCATACCCGAATACTTAAATATATATCTTCTTTTATTGATTTTATATATTGATTCATCAGAAAGTTTTCCATGTTTATTCGCAAGGCAGCAATACTCTTTTTCTTCACCTTCCACATCTAACTTTATGATTACTGAATCTCCATATTTAGTATTAATATTTCTCAATGATATCAGATCATATTCCCCAGGATTTAAATCATTTAATTTAAACGTTTTAGGATAACCTCTCAGTCTATTGAACTCTTCCATTCATTAGTAAACATTTTTATAAATATAAATTCACCCTGCTAATCGTAATAGAATAAGTTCTTTGAAATAACATATAAAACTCCTAATCCTTTGAAAACTTCTGATAATAGTTTTTTAGTATGATCATACAATTCTTTACAAAGATAAGTCAAATAGTCTTCAGAATTTGTAAAATTTAAAGCTCCACCTAAGCACTCATCCATTTAGATAGAATTAACATTTTTAGAATGTCCTAAAGCTCTAGTATTCATACCATCATCTAATATAAATCTTTTATCATCTTTTGCTGATAAAGCTATCTTGTTCACTTGAATTGAATACAATTCATGTTTCTTACTTCTAATTAAATTCTGTGTTCTATATTGATCTTTTTTATTTAATAAACAGTCTTTATAATCTTCAAATGCTATTCTGTTTTTAACGGTACTAGTCTTAGTTCCTTTAGACTTCTTAGTCTCAAGTTTTTTATGGTTTTCTATATCTTCTTCATTATTATTATATTCTTCAACACTCTGTTTTTCTAATCTTATTGAATACATTTTACTTCTTAAACCTACAAATTCTTCCATAATCACACCGCTATTTTCATCTTTCATTTTACCTAATACTTTTTTATTACATCTAGGTATATTATATGGATTATTTACTTGATAATCAGATGTATCGAAATAATCAATCATTGACTTCATATCTACATAAAAGTCATCTGTTTTAATATCATATATAAAACTATCTGTATCCATATATAATAACTTAATATTATCTTTATATCTCGGTTTCATGACATTATAATGAAAATCATACATTAAATGTTTAGATAAATTTAATATACTCATTCCAACATAAATCGGTTTATTAAATTATAGTTTTGTTTTTTTCATGTGAACAGCTACCAAATTTTCATAAAAAATAGTTCTACATTTGAAATTAGGTTTAGCAATTAATTTTTTAACTTGATCATAATTACAACATAATCTTACATCGATTTGTTTTCTTATATTTTCCACAGTTTTTCCAAATACTGAATTATTCATCAATTTATAAAAATCTTTCTCAAAATCATTAGCAGCTTTCTTTCTCATTTCAGTGTTTAAATCTATATATTTTTTCAACCAATTCGATTGTTTAAAATGTAATACTCTATGTACTCTTACAGCCTTTAAACCCATTTTCAAATATTGTTTTAAACTTCTATAATGAACTACATATTTCTCTTTATCGCATAAAGTTGTTAATAACTTACCTTGTTTCGAATTTTCAGGACATAATGGTAAATCTGAATGTTAATCATGTAACTTTTTTGGATATCTTAAACTAATTTCAAATATATATCCAATCTCTGAATAATCTTTTATTTTATGGTTATATACTTCAAGTTTAACATAATTTATTTCATCACCATTACACCATTTAAATTCTCCACATGATAAATATTGACTCATAGCCCATCCATATAAATTATTATCATCTAAATACATTAAATAATTGTATTCTTTACTATTATCATAATTTTTCATATATTTATTATTTGCTTTTCCATATCTATTACAACATTGTAAAACACCTCCTCTTAAACAATTTTCTATCATGAGAATCATATCATAATTATTTAATAAATCTAATTTAACATTTGTTATTTTTAACATTGCATCCCAAGATAAACCAGGAGCAGAAAATACCAATCTGGATCTAATTTATAAGTTTTTAAATAAACATCTCTAAAATTTTCAAATACATCTGTTAAAATTAATACATCTGTTTTTACATATAAATCTGTATATTCACCTAAATTTTTTATATTAAATTCTTTCCAAACACGTTGAGCATGTTTATATTCTTCATCAGTTATATTACATTCATTCAATTTATTATAAAATTTATCTTTTGAAGGTAATTCTGTTTCTTTGTATTTATCTCTAGAATCCATATAATCATAGGGATATACACCTTTTCTTGTAATGAGATCTAATTTATCATCAGGAAAATGTAATGATGTCTCTCTAAATTTTGATTTTAAGTATTTAATATATTTCATTTTCTGTATTTTTGGAGGACATCTATTTATTTCATTCTCTGGTCTCAGGTTTTTTGATAAATTATCTAAACTGCAAGACATAAATTTAAATACCTTCATCATTTTACCATTTTACAAAATATTTATTTCCTTTCTTTTTTATGATTTTTTCAATTTTATACACATCATCTTTTTTATTATATTTTACCATTTCATTTTCATAAAAAGTTCCTTCAATTTCTTTACTGTTTAAATTTTTTAATCGATAAGTAATAGGATCTGTTTTTAATACTTCAGATACTATAAAAATCTCTTCAGTAAATGTAGAATCATCTACTTTCCTGAATGTTTTTTTAATTGTTGATATTCTAACACTATCCCCTATCTTAAATTTAGGTTTTTTTATGATCATTTTCGTATATAAATTTTTATAAACTTGAGATTCATTTTCGTCTCGACTAGCCTCAACGGGTGTCATTTTTATTGATCTATGATATGAATTGTTATAATTTTTAAGTAATTTAGGTAATACATCAATATATCTTTTAGTATTGTTAGCATGCATATATTTTATAATTTTTTCTCTTATACTTCTATTAAATCTCTCAGCTATTGCAGATTTTATTTCTTTATTATAAGTCGTAAACCAATGTATATTATTATCTTTGAATAATTTTTGGGTCTGTTTTCCTGTAAATTCAGTACCTTCATCTGTCAAAATGAATTTTGGCTTTCTTTCTTTAAAAACTTGTTTGAAACCTTGTACGACTTCCTCAGATGTTTTTCTTTTTATATGGAAAGCCCAAGCATATTTATCAAAAGCATCTATAACTGTTAACAAATAATTAGTTCCATCGTTATATTTGCTATAATTTTTTATAAATAACAAATCAGCGTCAAATTGATTATTACTGTTTGGAACATAAACTCTCCTTCTTTTAAATTTACGAATGATAGGTTTATATCTAGTATATACATCTTGTTTATGTAAAAATTCTTCAACATTAGGTAATCCTGTTTTTCTTTTCAATTCTTGAATACCACAATAACCTGTTTCTGGATTATAATATGTCTCTTTTAAATTCCTAAAAATGTATTCTTTTTACTTCCACAAATTGTACAAATACCTTTACCAAGTGGTTTATTATTTTTAGAAGTAGTTTCATGGAAATTTTTAGTTTAGGTTTTCTTTTTACACTTGACACAATATATAGAAGGAGAAATTCCGAATCCAAAAGATTTTTTAGCTTTAATAATAGGTTTAATAATTCCTCTATCTAATCTTTCTCGAAATGTTGGATCTTGTATTGCATTTAAATCATATATTAATTCTTGATCAGCAACATGTCTCTGTTTTGTATCTTTTGTTTTACTATAAGAAATATCATGTTTTTTACATGCTTTATCAACTTTATTTATTCCTGGATTACCAAGTTGTAATCTTTTTTCTAATTTTGTAAATGGACCACAATATTGATATCCTGGTAAATGCATTTCTGGAGGATTTATTTTATCTTGTAACCATCCAACAATATCACCACCTTTCATTTATTTAGGATGAATAAATTTATATCCATTCAATTGCATTTGTTTTACATATTTTTCAACTGGATTAAATTTTAAACTTTTTATGAAGTCCTTTTCTCGCATATAAATTTCTTCTTCTGTCATATCCTTAGCTTTAAACGAATTAATGAGTTCTTTATAAAAATTATAACAATGTCTATATTCTTCCTTTCTTTCTGCTATTTTTAATGCTAGATCAATAGCTTCTACTATTCCAACTGATAAACTTAAAAAAGCAAGCGGTAGAAAGGCTGTTGCTGATAAACTCGTTCCACTTAGAATAACCTTACTTACTGATAATGAAATACTTATCTTTTGATACAAATTTCTACTCTTTCTGTAAACATACAATCTTTTTTCTAAATATTCTTCCATTTCATTTATATAGGATCAAATTTTTTTCTGTATCTTATTTTTGGATTCACTAAATCTAACATTAAAAAATCGTATTGTTTTTGAACACTTTTATTATATATTTGTTTGAATTCTTCAGTACTTAATTTACCATCTATCTCTCTTATATATATAATCTGTTGAATTTCTTTTGGTTGTAGATTGAAAAATATAAAGTAATTACAGTTCTTTCTTATATTGATAGGAGTTGAATAATAAGACTGTGATAAATAAATAATGGATGCGTTTTTCTTTCTACCTCTGATAAATAATTCCTGAATGGTTTTTTGATCTTTCTCAGTCTCACAATTATGGAAAATAACTAAATTCTTTAATGAAGGATTTAAATCATCTACTGCAATAAAATCATCTGAAGAAAAGAATACTTCTTTTTTGTATTTATCATATAATTCTAATAATGTTTTCTTATTCCTCTTACATTTCAAAATATCTTCTCTTTCTATATCTTCAAACAATGTATATATTTCTTGTAATTTAGAATATTTAGGTTTGTATAAATCTTTTGCACATATATATAATGCATTAAAATTTAAAAAATCATAAATCTTATTTAACAGTAAATTTGTTTTACCTGAACCTGAAGGCCCTGTTATAAGCAATCTAAATGGATGTTTAGGTAACAAAGGATGTTGATTAGGATCAGGTAACTCATCTGGTTCCGTGTAATCTTTAATTTTTATCATTTATATAACAGTAAAAAATAATTTACTGCAGTAAAAAATGAAATTAGCTGCAGTAAAAAATTAATATTATATAAATGAACAAATTAGAAAAAGAACGAAAACAAAAGCTTATAAAGCAAATAAAAGATTCAATTAAATTGGTAAAATTAGAAAAAGAAATAAGAAAGAATAGTGAAGATCAACTAAAAGGAAAATTAGGTATTCAAAAAACCTTAGAGGAATTTCATAAACCAGTCACTCAAGAAATTGAAAAATATGAAAAATCAAATAAAGAGGTTGTAAAAAGTATTCAAAATGTTGTAGAAAATATTTCATTTCCATCTATAGAAGAACCTATTGAAGCTATGAAAGAATTAGTATCTATTACTTATGATATCGATCAAAATTTAAATTTAAAATATTTAAAAGAGAAAAAATTATACAGACCTTCAGTATTTTTAAACGATCAAGAAAAATTAGAGGAGATGTATGCAAAAGCTAAACAACTAAATGAAGGATTATCAAAGAAAAGAAGCAACTTAAAAAGTACAATTTCTAGGGCTAAAAATTTTTCAGAGAAGGAATTAAACCAGAAAAAGAACGATATAGAAGAAATTAAAAATAAAGAAAATATGTTGCAAAATTATATGAATAGATTAAATCTGATTCGAAGTAGTAAAGATATAAAGATAGGTAAAGGATTGGATGTATTATCAAATTTAACAGAAAAAATATGTAATGGTAGTAAATCAAAGAAATTGTATAATCAAGTAGTTTAATTGTTAGATATGTTATTAAAAAATGGAGAAATGACTTATAATGATGTACAACGATATCATAAACAATTTCTCTGTTAATAAATGATAAAAAATAAAGTTTATTTGAGTGAAGGTCAGAAAAATAAACTTAAATCAGCTCTTAGAAATAAAGAAGAACTAACATTACAAATAGATAAATCTAAAACTCCTAATCATGAGATGTATTTAACTAAAACTGAAATTAATCATATTAATGATGAAAAAAGAAGTACAATCAGTAAAACTCAATTAGCCAAAAATGGAGGATTTTTACCATTTCTAGCAGCACTTATACCCTCTTTAATAACCGCTGCTAAATTTGCAGTTCCAGCATTAGCAACAGGTGCTTTATCTGGATTAGCTAGTTCAGCTGTACAAAAAAAGGGATCTGGAAAAAAAAAAACGTGGAAAGGGGATATATCAACCTTGGGAATTAGTAACAAAATGATTGAAGAAAATATGAAAAATGCAAAAGGATTTAGAGGTGTATTTACCTCGGATTTATTACCTAAAACAATAGGAAAATTTGAAAATGGAATAATTAATTTAGATGTATCAACAGGCCCTGGAACTCATTGGGTTTGTTATTATAGTGATCCTAAATATAAATATGTGGAATATTTTGATCCGTTTGGTGAATATAACGATATATCTAAAAATATTAAATCATTTCTTGTTACATCTAATAAAAAACCAAAAATAGGTCATAATGATAGTTTTTTACAGGAACCTACATATGTGAAATGTGGTTTATTTTGTATGAAATATATAAGAGAAAGGAATAAAGGTAAATCACCTAAAAATGTTCTCAAATCATTTCCTACACAAAAACCTAGTGACTATAATGAAAATTTTGTTCTGTATAAATGATAATATTAAAATCTGAAGGTCATGAGAAATCAGAGGAATTTACTGTAAATTCTATTACACCTCTAAAATTAAAAAAATTAGCTTTACAGTCATTTTCTATGGAAGTTTCATGGTTTAATATAAGTGAGAATTATGGAAATAACATATTTAGAATGTATACATTAGACACAGATATAACAATTGTTATCTCAAATGGTAATTATTCTATAAGAGGTTTAAATGAGTATATGATGAAAATATTCGGTGAGGATCCACCTGTGAAATTTGGTATTATTGAAGCAAGACAAAGAATAGCTATTAAACTGAAAAAAGGTTGGGTAATTGATTTTACAAAAAGTAACTTTCAAAAAATTATTGGCTTTTTAAAACCGACATATGGAAGTTATTAAGCTTTTTAGAACCGACACATGGAAGTTAGAAACAGAGGTTGAAGGTGAACATATATCTGATATATCCAATGGAAATGATAATATTTATATTCACTGTGATGTTGTAAAAGGATCTTTAATAAATCAAACTAATTCAGAAGTCATTTATTCTTTCGTTAATAAAAATCCTCCGGGTAGTATAATTTCAAAAGAATTTAATAATTGGATATATTTTCCTGTTAAAACGGATCCTGTTGAAAGAATAAAATGAGGATTACTAATCAAAAAGGTGAATTAATTGATTTAAATAAAGGAGCTGTAGAATTTAATTTTATACCTATTTCTGAGGATAACTACGTTAAAAAAATATATCAATTGTTAGGTCAGGTTTTTCTTCATAAATAAATGAATAAACATAGATTATATAGAAAAAGTAAAAAAATACAAATATTTTTAAAGGTGAAAACTGAACCTATTATTAAAGCACAGAATAAATTAAATGAAATATTTTCAATGAAAAAGAAAGGAGGCGGTTTAAAAATTCTTCCTAAATAAATGCAAAAGATTTATGATTTGAGTGATAGTCATTATTATTATAACGATCAAATTAAAAGTTATGAATTAAGAGAAATTCACCCAAAAGAACATAGTTCAGATGATAATGCCACCTATGTTTTTCATATTAATGATACTAAAGCGAAAATTTTATATTCTAGAGGATATCTTGAACAAAAATTAAAATTTACAAAAAATGATAAATCATCCATTAGTAACGAAAATGTGAGTCTGGTAAATGGTGGAGGTTTTATCAAAATTTTAAAAGTACATATATACGTGCGTATAGACACTACTGTTATTTTTTAATTACTTACGGGCAGAATGCTTGAGGACCTCACTAGTTTAATTAATATCAAGTGAAATAAGTAAAATTTGGAGAATCCATTTGCGTTGAAACACGAAAATTTACTCGTGAATGAATAAGCCTGTTAAATTCACGAGAATGGCGTTAATTAACTTGTGTCATGCATGTGAAAAGTCAACTTATTGAACGATACTTAATGCATTGTTAATATTATGTACTTGTTTTAATAAATTTATTTAAAAAAAAAACAACCTCGTCATATCTCGAAAAAGATTCATGCTATCGTTCTAAAATGAGTGCCATTCGTTTTCTTATAACAAATTATGTATAAAATCGATTACTTATTTAACAATATTAGCTATCTTAATTTCTTAGAAAAAATCAGGGAGCTACAATACATTGAAATGCGTTTGCAGTCCACACGATTTCATTATTAACAGATTTTGATAATAGTACTAAATTTCATTGGAAACGTTCCATTTGTTCTTGCGATATTGCTTTTACAGTCATGAACACACATACACACATCCATACATGCGCATAAGGACATACAAACATCCACACATGTGTGAAACTCAAATACACTGTCCTATAACAGTGTGTCATTTAAAAATATATAATTCCACTCTGTTATAGAACAGAAGTCGCATCACTGTATTTTTGAGAGCATGGAATTTTAGTAACGTTGGTTGGGCTAAACGCGCCCAATAATACAGCAATAACATACCAGAAATATTCTAATAGTTTTATTTAAAAGAATCTGATGTGGGCAACACATGACTTTCCTTATATAATGCAATGAATTTACTACTTTTACAACTAAAAAAAACGTTATTCTTATAGTAGATACTTATATTCTTTCCATGATATTGAATTTTCTTCAGTTAGACGTCATTTTCATTGATTTAGCGTCATTTTTATCAATTTGGCGAGATTTTTGTTAATTTGGCAACAATTAAAAATGTCGCCAGGTTGCCGACATTCCGTCAAATTCGTCGCTAAAATCTCGCCAAACGTTATGAACGGAGAAATAAGTTATTCCTACAGAAGATAAATGACTATTGGTGTTCAAATACAAAAGTATTACACAAAGTATTTTTTTCATGAATTGAACGAGCTAGATCCACGAGAATGATGTCACCCAATTTATCGCATAGTATTACATATGAAAAGTGAACATGTTTCTCAATGGGAAATATACTTTTTTTTATTTTATATGACTTTTTCATATTTTTTTTTTAAAATGTGCAATATCTCGAGAACGGTTCATGTTAGCGTTCTAAAATTTATGTCAATCGTTTTTTAATGAAAAATTACATAAGAAATGTCTGTTTGCGTAACTTTATGAGCGGTTTTGATTTTTTGACGATTTTATCAAAATTTCATTCGAAAATTTAGGGGGGTTCTGAACATTCGATTGCGTATAAAAACAATAGACTTCCAGTGTTTACGGATTGGGATTTTTGTACTAAATTTCTTTCGAATTGGTCCATTCGTTCCTCAGTTATCGTCTCCACAGACTCACTGACACACACACACACACACACACACAGACATCACTCCAAAAATGTTTTATTCGTGATCAGAGATGCTTGAAACGTGCTCTTCCGTCGAAAACTCGAATTCGAATTTTCGACCCCGTGACAATACTTTCCTTATACATTATGTATATAAGGAAAGTAAAAATGTTGTGTCGCTTGCTCACCTCATCACCTGCGCCATGCTAACGAGCGCCAGTGGCCACAAAACCAAGGTAAACGGATAGTGGTGGACAATCAGTTGAGCACGTTCTTGTTTTTATGAAACTATAAATAGAATTACAGCGACCACAGACGTACAGACAGGTATAGAAACAATTTTGATGAAATGGTAAATTCCTATTCAATGATGCTCAAATGTGTCGATCTATAAAAATACGAGAATCATATTTCGATTCCACACAATATTTTCCCTTTACACATACTATGCATTATATGAAAAGTAAAAAAATAGAAAAGAGTTAACAAGTTAACGAACATTCATAGGTATTTACTCATTTATTAGTGCAGTCATGAGGTATAAGGAAGGAATTAGAACTCCATGTAGGTAAAACGCCAAAATCGTTTGAGACGATAATCCAGGTGGCGCTGGTGTGACGTAATTTCCACCATATTGTATTTCTATAGAAAATATAAGTATTGACTTAAATAATATTTTTTTAAACTGTTATTTTTAGCAGAAATAAACGATTGGTGCAATGCAAATCAAAACTCAGACAATGAAGAATATTTCTGCGTAATCAAATCTAATTTTCCTTTAAATTTATATTTGTCTCTCTATATTCTGCTCTACAACCAGGAACACTTACTGCTTCTGCTCATAATTAGGAAGATTTAATTTGAAAAGATTAAAAAATGCATACAGTAAACACTACACTTAACTATCGTCATAAATAAAAAAATCTGATGTGGGCAGCACATGACTTTCCTTATATAATGCAATGAATTTACTACTTTTACAGTAAAAAAAATAGGTTTTTCTTATAGTAGATACTTATATTCTCTTCAAGATATTGAATTTTCGACTATTAGTCGTCATTTTCATTGATTTAGAGTCATTTTTATCCTTTTGGCAAGATTTTCGTTAATTTGGCAACATTTAAAAAGTCACTAACTTGGCGACATTCCGCCAAATTCGTCGCCAAAATCTCGCCAAGCGTAATGGATGAAGAAATAAGCTATTCTTGCAGCAGATAAATGACTATTGGAGTTCAAATACAAAAGTATTACTCAAAGTATCTCTTCTCATGAATGGAACGAGCTAGATCCACGAGAATGATGTTACCCAATTTATCGCATGATATTACATATGAAAAGTGAACATGTTTCTCAACAGTTAATATTTTTTTTTAATTTATGGGATTTTTTGATAAATTTGTTTGAAAAATGTACAATATCTCGAGAATGGTTCATGCTAGCGTTCTGAAGTTTATGCCAATCGTTTTCTAAGGAAAAGAAATGTCTATTTCCGTAACTTTATTAAAGGTTTTGATTTTTTAACGATTTTTTCAAAATTTGATGATTTTTTTAACATTTCATTTGAAAATTTAGGTGGGTTTTGAACATTCGATTACGGTTAAAAACAATAGGCTTCCAGTATTCATGGATTGTGATTTTTGTACCAAATTTCATAGGAATCGCTCCATTTGTTCGTCAGATATCGTCTCCACAGGCTCACTGACACACACACACACACATACACAGACATCACCTCAAAAATATTTGATTCATGATCAGGGATGCTTGAAACGTGCTCTTCCGTCGAAAACTCGAATTCGAATTTTCGATCCCGTCGCACTACTTTCCTTATACATTATGTATATAAGGAAAGTAACAAATGAGACGTTATTAACACTAGTGACATCTATATATAATTCTCAAAACATTTCGACATTTTCAAACTTTTCATCCATAAGGGTTTTATCCCCTTCTCTTTCCATGAGCGCAATACTTAACCACACTTACATGTACAAATATGCACTAATACACTACATACTTACATACACACTTACATACACTAATATACACAAACACACAATCAAAACATACCTTATCCACACAAATAGTTGATTTCCTTCTAAATCCTTTATGTGCACAATCTTCAACAGATGATATCTCTACTTTTAAAAACATCCCTGAGCCGAGTCCCCCTCTTATTAATGGTTGAAATGTTTGCTCAGGACTTCAGTTGCAACAGGTCTTGAAGAGCAACCCCTCTCCCAGCCCTGTGTGTGCCAGCCCGGCACAAAGCGTAATAGAACATGGTTCAGAGAACCAATGTGTGGGCATGTTTGGTAATGAATTGAGAGTTTGGGAATTAAAGCGAAACCCGCAGGCACAGGACACTGGTCAAGCCGACATCAAAGGGTTATCGGCGGGTTGTTTGTAAAGGAAATTGACCATGGGTGGCGCATAGGGATGCGTCCGCGGAGAAATGTACATAAAAGAAATGGAGTATATGGAGTTGCTTTCTGAAGTAATGAAAATCTATGGAGAAAGGTCAAGGTTCTAATGACCTAATATATATATATATATATATATATATATATATATATATATATATATATATATATATAAAATACACATGTAATGTATACATAAAAAATACACATGGAATACACATGTAAATATTGCAGCATAGCGCTTTACAAGTTGTATTATAAATTATTTTTTGCATTTAGCTTTTTAATCTGTTCACTAAAATAAATTTTTCAAGTTTTATAATATATATATATATATATATATATATATATATATATATATATATATATATATATATATATATATATATATATATATATATATGTATATATATATATGTATATATATATATGGATAGAAAATGTCTTATAAAATACAGGCGATTATATGGGTATAGAAATTTTTAACACTTTACAACAAAGTTGAAAAGTGTTTATGACTTTGTTCATTCTGTCTGTCTGTCTGTCTGTCCGTTAGCACGATAACTGCCGTAAAAATGACTTTATCAAAATGAAATTTTAGTATGTTGTTCAGACGGTGTGTGGGACCTATGGGAATATAAATGGATAATATCACCCAATTTGTTTTGGATTGAACCCGGGTTGAAAAAATGAAATACAATGAACCCTATGGGGCATAATTTTTCAAATATTTTTTAAGCGGATTTAAAATTTACAAATTGCTTCGAAAGTTTTAGGAAATATTCAAATTATCCCATAAAATATATAAAAAAAACTTCAGCAAAATAAATTCAGTGGTTTTTTAAATAAAAATTAAAATAATAATTACACCTTTTATATGAAGCGATACGTGATCATTATATGAAGAGATCACGTGACCCACTTCAAAATAAAATATGGTATCCATCTTGTCTCAAAATCGTGATTTTTAAAGTTCTTTTTAATTTATATTTAGTGTTGTATCTGTCTTAAACCGCTTTATTTTTGTTTACATTCTGTGCATCTACATACTGAAACAACGCAATTACAATATATTTGAGTTTAAATGATCATCCAACTTTGATTATTTCTACAACGAAGCCTACTTTTCACTTATGGAAAATGTAAACAGCAAAATATGTAGAATGAGTTGTATAAGAATTGCTGCATTTCTTTAACGCACAATTATTTAGCTCATGGAGTCTGCAATATAGCTGATATGAATGAAATATTCATTGATTTTACAGGGAGAAGGACGATTTTTTTCGATCATGTTTTAAACATAGAGTTTAATTACTTGTACCTCCATGCTCTTAAATTTTTAAATAAAATAAATTATTATAGTATTGTGATGAATGAAATGAATGGAAAAATATTAATGAATGAAATACTGCTTTTATAAAGAGAGTCAGGCGTGTTACATTTCGATGACGTCATTTGAATAAATTTTATTTGTTTTCGATGAAGTTTTCAAATATAATAAATTATTGTAGAATTATGATAAGTTTAAAAATATTACCGAGGAATGTATCGCATTTTAGAGATGTTTAAATGGGGCAATTTATATTTCAATGACTGCCTTTGAATGAAGTTCATTTTTTTCGATGAAGTTTTAAGTTTTCAAATATAATAAATTAATCTAATGTTGTGATAATTATAAAAATATTACCGAGGAATATATCGCATTTTAGAGATGTTTAAATAAAACTGCATTGAAGTTGGAAAGTGTTTCATGATCAATGCTTTATGCGTGATTGATCTTTCTTGTTAAAACATACAGTTATTTATTCATTTATTAACACTTTTCAACTATATGTGGTTATGACTTTGTTCATTCTGTCTATCTGTCTGTCTGTCTGTTCATTCGCACGATAACTGCCGTAAAAATGATTTTAAAAATGTAAAAATTTTTGCCACTGTGAAAATCGTGATTTTTAATGTGTTTTTTTAATTTATATTTAGTGTTGCATCCTTCCTAAAACTGCTTTTTTTTTGCGTATTTACTGTGCATCTGTACTCCGCACCAACGCAATTGCAATATCTTTAAATGATCACCGAAAAGATCAAAAAACGATTTTTTTCAACGAGTTTTCACCCGAATCCGTACTACAATTTCTTCCTATTTTAAAATGTTTTTGAAAATTCATTGAAATATGAAAAATTTATACAATTCCATTTCTACTTTCGTGCAT